>MU390338.1:0-134679 GCA_022578715.1 Nemania sp. FL0916 | reverse complement strand
CGGCGGGGTGCGATCCGTTATTTTCGTCTTTAAACTACCGACTAAGAAAATCCCTACAGCGGTCGCCTTACTATAAAAGCTATCATTGCGGTCACTTCAGTCTTATCAACTCTGTTAATGAAACACATTATAGAAATCCCATCCTTGCTTAACAGATCAAAAGCAATCACTTCTGATCTGCGAAGCCCTGTCATCATCCCGCCCGGCAAAGTCTAGTACAACCTCGAGAATATCATCCCTTGCTAAGAGCAGCTTCCCCGATTCGGTCTTGACGAGTGTACTCTCCGGGACGTGCTGCTCTACCACTGCTTCAAGCAAGCCGAAAGTGAGCTCGCCCTCCTGCCGCGGAGTCCGTTCTGTCCCATTTGAATGGGCGAAGCGCTCCCCTCCTTTTGAGCCATTTAGCCAATAGCACAACGTCATACCCATCGTAGCAAAACCCAGTCATATCGGATGCTAGATTCCCGTGACCGTACCCGTCTTTTTTCCGCGCTTGGGATTTTTTAACGTTGTTGTGCCGGAATGATAAGTAGACAGGATCACGGTAAAAAGCACATGAAGTAAAATGGATTTCTACTAAAGCATACAGTCTCCCTTTGGCCCTAAAGAGACTTGCAATTCATAGCGCAAGACGGTTTATCTTCGGGGGAGGACGTGACTCCATCTCAAGATTCTTCACACACTATCTAATACCACTCTTAAAAAAAACACCGGCCGTGTCGTTTCTATCCCGTACGATGCTGCGTCAGGAGGGACAAGCAAATGCGACCATCCGTTAGGTCTCTTTTAGTGTAGAAGCCTGGGATTGGCTCGGCTGGAGAACCCATTTCACGCACAAGGTCTTTGGATAGCGTAGTCACCGCATAAGGGCAGCGTACATACCGGGCCACGCCTCACAGCCCAATTGTTCCTTCGCCGGTAATAAGCAGCAGAATCTTTGCTTTCACTGTCTTCCTCCACCTTCCTCTTACTATGTACATTTGCACATACTCCGGAGCAAGTTGGTCGTTATGCTGGCTCGGGTTGACTAAGCGTCGACTTGCTTTCCACGCTACATTCATCTCCTCTAGGGTGCACTGTACATGATCGGGCAGATCTTAATTTGGCGGATTCGTGTGAACAGGCAAGGACCGTATTATAGGGCTCAAAATCAAGTTCAATCGGTTTTAATATTTGAGCTATATTGCGCTACAAGTAGAAATGTTGAGCCCTTTTGTGACTTGCTGCTTCCTCGGCGATTAGAAATTTACCCGTGACTGTGAATACCAACACCCCAAGTCTGTGTGATCGAGCACCACCACTGCTATATCTTCTCCTTCTTCTCCTTCTTCTCCTTCTTCTCCTTCTTCTCCTTCTTCTCCTTCTTCTCCTTCTTCTCCTTCTTCTCCTTCTTCTCCTTCTCCTTCTTCTTCTCCCTCAGCCGAACATATACTGAACAACGAAGCGGAAGACTTCCAGGGGCTATCTAAGCCAGGCTATTCACAAGGCCATGCCGTTATCTTATGTCATCCTCTGTATTCCTGCTTTTGCCATTTATTCATACTGCTGTTTACACAAGAACCCCTCTGCTGCTTAATGATTGCCTCGCTCGTTTTGAGCTACCACACTGCCTACTTTCCCTATATTCATCGCTATTCACACTATCTAGTACTAGTAAACCACTCCCTGCCGTTCTCGGATTCTTCGTGCTCCCACCGGTAAATCAGCAAAGGGGTTTTAGTTGCTTCTAGTCCTTGTTTTCGGTCTATAAAGTTATGAGTTGCTCCCACTCTCCTTCGGAGACTTATAGCAGGCTGGACTTTTACCTCACTTTCATAAATATATTACCAGTTCGTTGCTTTGCTACATATTTGACTTCACTATGTGATATATTCATGATCTGCTTTAATATGCAGGGTAGGTCTCAAGGCTGGTAAAATCGGCCTTCGAAAATAAGACTATCGTCCTTCCCAGAACTTACGGTATACGATCCAACTTCCAGCCGAGGTAACACCTTGCAAGTAGAGAGTGATCTCCTATATCAGCACTTCCAGGCCAAGAAGAGAACCTATTTCTATATGACAGATCTTCAAGCGATCAAGGTTTTATTCCTCAGTTACGTGTGAGGGAATAGAAGATGCAGCTGCGAATAAGCTACAATCTCTTGGCTATACATACATACGACGACGCTGGGCCACGCCTATGCAACTAGAGTGTGAGCCACACAGCCTACTCTGTGATAACAGACAAAGTAAGAAGCCTCCAGGGTCTGAAGTCTTCATGTAGAATCGCTGACAATGTTAACAGCTTAACGTTTCTAGCGGACGATAACTTATAAGCTTACGCCGAAGTTGTTCACTACGAAATTCTCGAGCGGAGCAAATCACGATGGGGGCGTGGACATGTTACGACCTCTTCTAGTCTGCTCAACAATACGTCGCGGTACACTGCTTTTTCTTTGCTAATCAGATCTGATATGACTCACTGACTGTGTTTTCGACACATTCTAACTTATACCTACTGCAACTTGGACCGGCCCCAACCGGCCGAGGACGAAGAATCTCTGCGATAATCTCTTACGCCATCCGCTTAGAGAAACGACTACGCAGCGTCTATCATGCACACAAGCCTTAACAAAGTCATACTGACGGCTAACGAGTGCTACTACAATATGAGCTTCAAGATTACCTAGCTCCTGGTCGATATAATTACTGGACCCTCTTTCTAAGAGACGTCAGGGCCGTCAGATCGGCTTGGTCTCATGTCCAATCTCTGTGCTCGTGTCTTAAATCACTCTCTGGGTCGTCATATATTCTCGGGTCACGCTGAATCGTGACTATGCAGTCGAAAGTATTGATAACTTCTTCCAGAATGTATTCGCCAGCCGATGCCTAAGGCCTGGTTTAGCTCCTGGCTTTATAATCCGCGCGGTAATTACCTTTGGAGGCCAGAGGTCAAGGGCCTATTGGAGAATGACGTTAAGTTGACTTCAACTAAATACACGGTACTTATGTAGATCAAAAAGATCGGCGTGGCCCTAGTCGTGAAGCATTGATGACAGGTGGCTGGTGAACCCGTGGCTGGCTTTTAGCTTACCGGTACCAGCGAGGTCGGGAATCCGCAGTCGAACCAGCCACCGTTGATGACCCTGGTTGAAGTCTGTGGAACGAAGGCATGTCTCTAGCAGTGTCATTACCGCACTGTATACATCTATCCCATAATTAATCGATACTGTTAGCTAGGGTGTAATTTACGGGTGCAAATTGAATATTGCAGGGAATTGAGTATGAGGACTAAAGGCGCACATGGAAACCCGAGTCTTGCTCACGCGCTCACAGACTAATCCAAATTCCGGATGCATGATGAGAGCCACCACTCTATTGTTGCAGGCACGCTACCATACGCCTAATTTTGATGTTAGAACAGAGTACTTCGTACTCCGTAGTGACAGCTGGGTATCCTAATCTACATTATACCCTATGCGGTATTCTACTACTTGGCAAGTAATCTAACAACCCAGCACTCGGTTAATCCTATCAGGGGTACCCTTAGCTATAATGTCAGAAGATTATATCATGATAAAGTCGAAGGTACATCGCTGCGACTGCACTAGGGGATGTCTAGTAGGCAGTCCCTTTGTATATATGAGAGTGAGCTCAGGCTTTCCCGATCTATGATGAGATAGAATTTATTCCCACATACAATAATCAACGGTCTGCCTTGGAACATCCTCATCTAATTTGTCTTCTCACAAGTTCATTGAGCTGGAATAGCTAATCTCTTGCCGCACGACGCTCCCTCCCAACTTTGCTTCCATTTCAGCTATCTACACTGCCATGGCACGACACAAACGAACCAATGATACGTCCGACAACGATGCCCGAAAAAGGCGAAGGTCAGGCTCCAAGAGCAGTCGCCGCACATCAAGAGAGGAGACACCGCCATCGGAGACACCTGAACAAGCGGAAGAGACAGCCAGTAAGCATGAGGCGTCTACCAGCCCGGGACCGAGCACTCGCTAACTCGATACAGACTGCGAATGCAGCGCAAAGCAGGACATACCAAACGACGTGCAAGAAGTGATTGACATGTACCCAGTGATCAACCCGAAACACATTTTAGCAATCTCTCGAGCGAAGTTCAAGGCAATCAACCTGAGAATGCTTGGAGCAAATCTATACGTGAAGGGTCGACCGCCTACGTGGGAAACCTTGACTTCGAACATGGGCATCTGGGCTCACTGCTTCACTCAATTCGTATTAATATATTCTCTGTTGTTCAAACTGCGGAAGCGTGTGGTTGTCGCCATGCTGGAATTTGCCAATGGGATATACGAACTCAGCGGAAAGTACGCGCTACGCAGGGTCCTGAAGTTTGCGGAACAAATGATGGATTCATGCCTCATACCTCTTCATATTCCCGAGCTATGGGGAGAAAGAAAGTCTCAATTCGAAGCGACATACTTCAAGTCGCATGAACTGCCTCGTATAAGTCGAATATGCTATGCTTGGAACCGAGGGAAATGCGGCAAGGGCACACGCGACGACTCGTGCCCACAGCTTCATCTCTGCCGGCGCTGCGGCGACGACCACAAGGAATCAAAATGCACGGAAGAGGCCTGAGAAGCACAGACCGCTGCACTGGCCCCGATATATCATGCGGCGCGGCCTTGGTCTATTCAGCGAGACAGGATGGACATTCCCCGGGGACGGCTTTCGAGATCAGATCTTCAACCTTTTTCGTCGAAAACACGCAGCCTATATTCATTCAGGTAACAAATTAATATATGACCGCTGGCCGCATACTTGTAATTACTTTTTCTTAATATTTAGCTATTATTCCTAGCGTCCTTATACCCCCACGAATAAATTCCCCTATACAATCGAGATGATATTCACATTAAGTTGTCTTTAGCAATATTACACTCTCTTTACATGACCACCTTCCCTTACCCTTATGAAAAGTGAGAAACCGGGGCATTGTGCTTAATGAGATCTACTGTAATCGCAGGGAACTGTTTCTCCATAGTCGGGAGCCGTGACTTGTTCATCCCCGTGTATCTAGGTACCCGCCAAGACTAATAACGTCTTGACTAGAGCAGTGGTTCCCGACCCTCTAGCCAAGGTCTTTGACATCGAAAAGACCAGTTGACATCTAAAAAAATGAAAGTACTTAGAATCAGTAGAAAATTCCACTAAAACCGAGGTACTCATTTTTGTTGCAAGTTTCCGTTTTGGCTACTAGCTCTGTTTACCATGTCAGCACTATCTTCGCGGTCAAGCCAATCCCGTCTCATGAGGTCGCGTCTCTTGTCCTAGACACCTGCCACACCTATTTTATATAGTAAACGCGTCTTCCGAAAAGATCAAAGGTTGCGAAGGTTTTGGAAGTGTTTGTAGGTATTGAAGCCGAAGGTGTTGGGCAATTAGAAGTGCAGGTGCAGGTGCCCACCTGGTGTAGAAAAGCCAGGTCGGTTAGGTAGGTTAGGTGGGTTAGCTGCAACTTCCTATAATTATCGGGGACTTGGCATCAGTATACATAAGAGTTTGGATTTAATGAAGGGACTTGTATTTTGGTGAAAATTGTGTGGTGCGCGAAGTACTTAAATTTTTAGATGTCAACTGGTCTTTTTGATGTCAAAGACCTTGGCTAGAGGGTCGGGAACCACTGCTCTAGTCAAGACGTTATTAGTCTTGGCGGGTAATGAGTGAGATCGTAGTGGAGAAGATGTCATTCAACGCGAAAATTCGCGTTTTGTGCCGAGACTTTTGCAGCGGCTGTACTGTACCTCTGGCCAGAACTCCGGCTTGGCAATCGATATAGAGCCTGATCCACCCCTGCTTACCTGAGGTACTCCGTGCACATTGCGGTCTACGTTCGCGTCCAACCTCACGTTCACGCGTACATCTACACATAAACGCGTACATTTACAGCCACGTACAAGCGAGTATTTCAATTTCCAGAGTTTTGAAAATATTATTCACGGAATTGTCTATCTATACATATAAGTATCTTAATATATTCGTACAACGTACGTTATTAATATTCGCACGTATGTATACTTAACTTGCAGTTCTTATATATATATATGATATTTATATAAACACACTGTAGCGACCCAGTAGTTGCATAATACTTCTGGGGTTAAGAATATAAAGTACATACATATGTAATCTGTGGGGATAATGTTGACGCGTTATATGTAAGGAGTACTGTGCACAAATCTCTCAGGAGCTAAGCAGGGGTGGGCTAATCTATATTGAAGGCTGCAATTCTGTTGTTTATGGTGACCATACTTCTGTCGTGTTGTTTGATTTTGTCCATGAGGACATCCAAGTCCTCGTGGATAGATGATCTGATCGCCGCTTGCATTTGACGATTGTTGAGGATGTTCGCCTTCGTGAGAGTAGTAATGAGTATTTCCTCGACAAGGGCTTTAAATGGACCTTCCACGGCTCGTTTGAAAGTATTTGCGACGAAATGTTGTGTTTGTTTAGTGATCGTCGCTCGGGTGCCTTTGATATGTTCGAGCAATGCGTTGAAGTTGTCTTCATCGGTCAACGCATCATCGTACATTGGTTCGAGCACGTCGGGCACCTGTCTGACTATTGTCTGATGTCGTAGGGTGTTCAATTTGTCATAGGCGCGCTCGTCACTCAGTTGATCGCATCGCTCTGATGCGACGGACGGTGTTTGATGGAATACCACTAGGTAGTGCATGATTAGTTCCGTACACTACATATTTTCTCTGGGTCTCGGTCTGGTTCACCTCTGTGGCATTATTCTCTTGTTAATTACAGGCACTTCCTATCTACAGAACACTATGGGAGGTAATGCGTATGCTTGCTGGGGTACGCGGTGTGTAAGTACTCCGTATGGCTGTGGAATACCGGCAGTGTAATCTTCTAAATTACCGTTGGCGCCGCAACGGCAATGATAGGCCATCCGGCACGGCAAACAGGAAGCATACTAGTCCCAAGAATCGTATAGTTCTGACTATCCTTCTCCAGGCTTCTAGTGTACCGGCATCGAAATTAAATGAGCCAGAGAAAGGTACGAAGTACGAAGACACAGGTCGAGTAATTTCCACCAAGTCCTAGCCCAGCCCAGCCACCTCATAGAACCGGGGGCATGGCCTCGTACGTCTCCCAGCCATCTGGGATCTTCAAGACCGCCGAGCGCACGAAGATGTGCTTCGCGCCCGTCCAGTCGAGGCCCTCGACGCAGCCGCCCTTGACGCTGACCGTCGGGCGCGGGCCGCCTTCGCCATGCGGACCCTTCATGATGCGGTGGAAGAGGCGACAGCCGCAGTCGGCGCAGAAGTAGCAGTCCATCGTGTTGCCGCTGTCCGTGATGCGCGTGAACTTCTTCGTGCGCGCCTCCACGTCCGCCGGCAGCGGCAGCATCCCCTCGGCCGGGAAGATGGCCGACGTTCCGAATGCTGAGCCCGACTGCTTCTGGCAGTCGGTGCAGTGACAGTGGTACATGGTCAGCGGCGTCGCTGTCGCCGTGCTAAACGCTACACCTCCGCATTGGCAGCGTACTGTCAGAGACTGCTGCTTATTGGCCGTTGTTCCCATATTCGCTGTGACTTCCGGACCGCTTCGATTGTGTCATACGGTGATATTGCTAAGAGCTCGAGCTTAGATACGTCTCGCACCCCGTATTGATATGGTAGGTGACTGCGTGTATGCACAGCACTCGTGAGCAGGAGGCTAGTAGAGACAAATTGATCGTCAGGTCGTATTGGAATGAGCCGACGCGTATTGCATGCAGTCAAGTAAGACACAGTATAGACAGCCATCTAATTGCACGCTACATCTACAAGAGACGGTTACTTTATATCAATTTCATGGGGTTTAAGCGGGCGCGGAGAGCGCATATGCGCTTGATTGCTTGGCTACATTGTCGGATATCTCTAACCGAACTACCAATAACTTGTAAGTCGTATCTAGCTTCTGTCTGGTGCTAACTAATGCGATGACGTACTTATCCGGCAAATCGATTTCATACAGCCCGTAATATATTGCCCCCGTCCCGTCTCCCGTGCAATAATCTGATAATCAGAGCAACTTCAGTTGGTTCACAGATTCAAGCTACGATAGATTCCATAGTAGCCAGAGGAAGCTATTGAGGTATTCAATAGCTGTTGTTATGACTGTGATCAATGATTATGACCGTGGTCATTACCGTTGCTATGGTCGTGGATCTCAAGCGACCAGTCCAGGAACCCATCGTCGAATAGCCGGTCTAAGATCTTTTGAGGATTCTTGGATACCATAGCTCTCTCCCAATCCTTGAATTCTTTGTCATTTAGGAGACATGAATCCAGCGCTTTGCGTAGACGAGTCTCCCCCCCGTTACGCATCTGTTGTCCAATAAAGACAATTTCTTGGCGTCGATCTCCCCACTTGCCATGGAAATCACGCATGATAGCCTCTTTGGCCCTTGGGTCCTTGGGCCATTCGCTCTCGGGCATTTCGCAACGCCACACATCACCACCGGATACTGTCAACATAACACCAGCTTGAGACCATTCGCCGAACTAGAATAGTTAGTCATTGTCTGTTAGGAAAGGGAGAACGGCGAATAGTGGTGCGCACCATCAATCGCCTAGTAGCCAACCACAGAAAACCCTTCGATCGTAGAAGAGGACCAAAGGTCTCATCGGCTTGCTTGCTCGCAAGGCGAGCTTTGATATCCAACTGTGGCTGTTCATCTTGCATTTCACTGTCAGGCTTGTCTTGCTCCTTATCGTCTTCGTTGTTTCCACGTTTATTCCGCTCCTCGTCACCATCTGCCTCTTCTTCGTCGTCGTCTTCGTCGTCGTCGTCATCTTCGTCGTCGTCTTCATCATCGTCCTCTTCCATGTTGTCATCTTCGCCCCCCATGGTGTTGCCTTCCTCGTCCACGTACTCTGTTTGGATAACAACAAAGACATCACTGATCACGTCCCAGAGCCGTTTTGGATGAAATGGGCGTCTTGCTCGGTAGACAAATGTACCAATACCATATTCTTCAGTTTCGGGACTGATCTCCTCGTTGATACTTCGCAGCCAACCAGGGCTCAAGGCTGCTTTCTCATACGAGAACATGCGTGTATCGAGGATAGACCGGAGATCGAAGGCGGATTTAACAGCAGTAATAATCTTGGCGCCTGGGTTGAGATTTTGAACGGTGCCCTTGATACGATTGACATCGTCTTCAGACACAAGGTCGCATTTATTAACCACAATGACATCAGCAAATTCAACCTGGTCAACTTGGAGATCGGAGATATTGCGATCATCCTCTTCTGGCACGTCGTTCTGGCGGTCCTTCAGCATGTCGGGCGTGGCGAAATCTTGCATGAAGTTCACTGCGTCGACAAGAGTAACGCAGGTGTCGAGGCGAGCTACTTTAGACAGGCCGCCGGCCTTGAGGATCTCAGCCAAACGAACCCGCTGCTCCTTGCCCATCTCGTTTTTTTCATCTAGCTCGAGATCATGACCGGCAGCGATCGATACTTCGGCAAACCTACATGTTCAGTATGACTACTTCATTTCGGACGGCACTTCAGGGACTCACTCCTCGGAAAATGTCTCAGCTACCTGCATTGGCTCGCTTACACCTGAACTCTCGATAACGAGGTAATCGACCTCATTGTCTTTAGCGAGGCGGGCCACTTCTTCCAGGAGATCGCCGCGAAGGGTACAGCAGATACAACCGTTCTGTAGAGCGACGACCTGTTCCTCTTTGCGAGTAACATCATGAGTGGAGAGGAGCGCAGCATCGATGTTCAAAGCGCCAACATCGTTGACAATGACACCGACTTTCAAGCCGTGGTTTGGATCGGTCAGGATCTTCTCAAGAAGAGTTGTTTTTCCAGACCCCAAAAATCCGCTTAGTAGGGTCACAGGGAGTCGCCGAGATCCCGGCTGGGACTTCTTGTTCTTGAGTAATGGGACCATGATGGCCTCGACTGTCCTCCCGAGTTTCTTTGCCGTGTCGTACTATTTAGTAGATGTCCCAGTGTTTTCGATAGTCTCTCTTCAGAGGCTAGCCAACGTGAAAGGGTCGAACTCACGATACGAGAGCGGCGGTGGAGAAATATAGAAAACGGAGAGAGAAGATGTGATCGAGTGGAAGAGAGAACGCCGTAGGTTTAGGCCACGTTGGAAGGGAAAAAATAATCCCGGACTTGGGGTGGGAATGCTCTAAGCAACCTACACTGCCTGATTTAACTTCGCTGCCGCGTGTTTCGCCTTATCAAATCGCCCCTAACCTGATACTCGAACCTTCCTTGCTCGATATATCGCTACTATTCATCACACGTTGATTCCAGGTTGATTCTATCTGTCAAAAATACCTAGGCAGATTTCATTCTTGTGTCCTTCCACCTTACAGTGGAAGGTGGCACCAATGGATTCCAAAAAGGGGAACCTTTGTGGTCGGGCGTAGATACCTACCTACCAATGCTGCTCTTGTCTTCGAATCTTCAAAACAACGCATCCTCATAGGTCCATATGTCCTCTACTTTCTCGATCACCTCGCCTATTGTGGAGAAGTTCTTTTTCAAGGTAATGTTTAAGCACCTTGTTGGGTTCGGTGACACGGATGATCTGCAGATGACCCAGCGTCTATTTGACAGGAGCCAACGCTCTTCCGCTAATATCTAGGAGGGATGGAGGTGCGCAGGGGCGCACACCTGTGGGGATGGACTACCTACCATAGCCAGATCCAATAGTGAGTTGGGTTCGATTCCTAACAGCGTTATTGGTATTGGCTTTTGGCTCATTTCTAGGTGTGGATGCAAATGATGTTCTTGTTGCACCTGGCTGGATTGAGTTAAACATCCGACCCCGTGCACTCGCAGTCTCTAAATCACTGATACAGTCATCGACGGTAAATCTAAGTACCTAGCTCTGATGGTCTGTCTGCTTCGGGACGTATCGTTGCGGAAGCTTATCCAGTGAAAAGTCACATCTACCCAATCTTAATTGTATGCAGAGGACAGGTCGACAGGTCCGGCAGGCTCCCCTTCTCATAAGTTCCACAATGCGCATATTGCTTAATGAGGTGCCAAGGTGCTTTTGATGACGGCTCGGATTAGCCGGGCGAATACATCTTTCTCGTAACACCACCTAGATATAAAATCCCCCTTACATTGTGCCACATTTGAGAACAGGTATTATCATGACGTTGAGGACTTGACAATGAGAACTATGAAGAGCGGCACTATTGCTGTAATTAGACAAAGTAGTAGATAAAAAGTAGCGAGAGCTAGTAGTGACCTAAGTAAATAGGAAAAGTCGGGTATCAATCCCATAGAGTGCAAGCATCCGTAAGTCATCTCTTAAACTATCCTACCCACCGCAAGTATGTAATGTCCGATTGACATGGCAATGCAACAATTATTGGACTATAACCTGGAAGTCAAGTGTAGCACGCGATAATCGATTCACTGACTGTCCTCCATCTTGCGATTTACCCCTATCTTAAATGAAAGGGTATATGTATTCAGTCATCAATCATCACCTAGAGAGACCATATGGTTCTCTACCCGAACCCGGAACCTGATGCGCTACTGTCGTGCAAAGGAAAAACACTGCCAGAAAAAGAAAATCCGAGTTATGAATTCGAAATCAATCATAAGACAACACAAGCCATAATGCCCGGCTATGCAGCGAATGTAGATCGTTTATCAAGTCGTAATCGCATTCGTAACCGTAACGCCGTCGCATAGTATCTTCATCAAAAAATCCGGGAATAGTACTTATTGGATTCGTAGTATTGCCCGTGCAAGTGTAACCCAACCGAACCGAGAAATGCTGACGGGATCATGAGCCGCGAGAACGCCTTGTAAGGTCCATTGTATTGATTAGAGAAGATGGGAGAGCTATCACAGCATGCTCGATTGATCTAGAATGCTTTAGCTGCGTTGCCTTCGCCTGTTGCAACCGCAACAAGGGTCTCTAAACGGGCCATACCACGCTCTCCAGAATTCTCTTCTCGATGTGTTGATCCGGTGGAGGGATCGTCTCTTGCCGGAAAGCCTGAGAATTCTCTAATATTAGGGTGAACCATGCGGTCGACACGAGCCATCTTCTCAGGCGGTGCTTCTGCATGAGGCGAAATGTTGCCTGGGTACCATCCTCGCCGCTTGGTCTGTCGAGAGCTGACCGCCGATGGGGCCGACATAGTATGTTGGTGATAGGCCGATGTAGTAGCGGGATTCGGTGGAATCTGGGCCATGACAGGCTCAAATCTCACACTGGGCGCGTTCAATCTAGATCGATTGACTTGTGTATCCATCGCTTGGTTGGCTTCAGAGGCCCAGTTGCTGGCGCTATCTAACGTTGTGGAAGTGGATGCAATGTCGAGTCGGGTTAACCCTCTGTGAAGACTCATGTCCCATTCCATGTTGCTTCGCTTTTCCTCGGGTTCGACGACGTTCGCTGTGGGGAGTAGTGCTGATGGGTGAACGATCTCGGACTCGACTATCATGGGCGAGGCATTGTGTCTTAGAGACGGGGCTGGTCGATGAGGTATGGGATCGAAGGATTCGATGCCGGGAAGGCGGACTGAATTATTTGTCGGCTGTTGTTGTAGGGGTACGTGGGTATGCCCCTGTGGAGGGCTGGGATACTGGGACGGGGTGACAACTTGGCTGAGGCGGCTGCTCGACGAGTTGGCGTGAAAATTGGATGAGTCGGGATGCCACGTACGCCGGCGCCAATCCTCTGTGCCGGCAACAGATTCTCGTCGACTAAATATCGAGGACGTAGGGGAAGCCAGAATACTACTGGCAGGCGAATAAAGCCCTGACTGGAGGCCGGGTGCGGCTCCAGGCGATCCGGGCCCGAACACTGGACGGCCGAAATTCGAGCCATGTTGCGATTGGAAGGGTATCCCACTCGACGGAACGCTGAGGCGCCGGGCGGGGATCTGAGACCCTGCATACAAGCCATGAGGGCGCGAGTGCGCCGAGGTGGGCGATGCGACCGAACCCCAACGCGGACTGTTCTGGCCGGTAGAGAAAGTTGCCGACGTAGGTGTGCTGAAGTCGCTAGGAGAAGGCGGCCGATGAGGATAGGCCTCGGGCGGGTATTGGAATCGCGTATCTGCCATGACCAGTGGTGGAGGACGACGTCGAATCTCCTCTCTCGTGCCGAAGCTAGGCCCGGCCGAGTTGATGCTTGAAGTTGAGAGAGACTTGGAATGGCCACGCGCCGGCGCTCCCATGTTCGCAGCTGTTGCCGTAGCAGTGGCGGCCCGCACCCGACCAGGCCGCGCGATCCTTTCAGTCCGCATTTGCCTTTGGAACCGGGTCCCAGCCGCAGCAAGCGAGTCAACCGGAATCTCTTCGTTGACATGCACAGTCTGGGCGTGCTGTCGCAAGTTGTCTAAACGGGAAAAGCGTCTCGAGCAGTGGCACTGGAATGGGCGCTCGCCGGTGTGTTTCCTGTGGGATTATTAGCACACGCGCTGTTCACGTTGGGATACATGGCGTCGGTTTACCGAATATGCCTAGCGAGGTGCTCGCTACGGGTGAAGCTGAGGGCGCACGGAGGATAGTCTGTGCAAAAGAAGCGTTGGGACTTCTTCTTCTTGGTCGATTTCGTACCGTCGGCGGCAACACTCTCCTCGTCAGACCCAGCGCCATCTTCGTTTCCGTGGGCCTCCCCGTCTGTGTCTTCCATCTCTACATCTTCCGACTCCCCGCGCGATATTCGAGAGTGCTGCGAGTTGTCGCGCCGCGGCGGTTCGGCCTCTTGGATGCTCTCGGGTATCTGCACGGCTTGGGGGAAGGGCGAGGTTGGGAGAGGGCGCTGGCCAAACGCGGCTTGTGTCGGAGTCGGTGTCGTGGGTGACTGGACGCCCGGGTCGTGCTCCTCGACCTTTAACGTCATGGGCGAGTTGACGGGACGGAAGTTTGAAGCCATGCTGCGCAATGAAACACTGTCGGACAATCTCTCGTCTGGCCTGGTCTGGTCCGAAAATGGGGTCGAGGTCGAATGGCAGCCTTTCTGGCCTGGTGCGCGTGGTGGTGATGATTGGAGAAGACTTGGTTGGCCGAGTCGGATGTGGCGGAGGGATGGTGCGTGGGTAGGGCGCAGAGGAGATAGGCCCTGGAGCGCCGATCAGGGGAGCGACGCAGGCGACCAAGGAATGAGAGCAGAAGAATGGGCGAAGCAGAGACGAGATCAAAGGTTGGCCAGGAACCTCGTTTATCATTCAGGGCGACCACAACCTTGCATGCAGGGCGCCCTGAATGCGTCGGGAGCGGGGACTGGTGTCTCTTAACAGCGGTCTGCTGTCGGTTGGTTTGTGGTTAGCCTCCAGTCTATTTGTTGGCGAGCTGGGTGCTGGGTGCTGGGTGCTGGGTGCTGGGTGGTGCAGTGTGCCTGAGCCTGAGCCTAAGCCGGGGCCCTGTGCCTGCGCCTGTGTCTGTGCCTGTGCTAGCGTGGGAAACGGGCGACGTGTGGTGCGGGGCGAAGGGGGATGGGGGAGGGGGGTTGACCTTGTCAAGGGCGGCGGCTGAAGCTGAGACGAGACGAGACGAGATGGGAGGCGACACGACCCAGACCTTCGAGACCCTCGAAAGGCTCTCCTTGGAGGTCGATGGTGGCCAGCCTTGTGCACACGCGATCGGCAAGCAGGCGACAAAGGATATGATGCGGAGGGTGGGAAGACACTCGTGGCTCCGTGGGCACGGCTTAGGTGCTACCTACTCGCAGTGGGTATCGCGTCGTATCAAGACGACCATCCAGCGATCCCAGGGACCTTATGGGACGAGAAAGACAATGGACAACGAGCGCGGCAAGGGCGGACCAACTACCGAAGAGGCTGGGTCTAGGAGCAGACGCTGGGTTGTGACCGGCCAAATGCTCACCACCCCATGGGTGCGGAAGAAGAGAGGCGAAAAGAGACAGGTGAGAGGAGAAACGAGAGGGAGAAGTGAGAGAGGAGAGAGGGAGCTCCCAGCTTCCAGCGTCTGCCTGGGCGGGGGGCGCCGACGAAGTCCACGTAGAAGGGTAAGACCGGGAGGTGTTGTAACTTGTATGTATGTATGTAAAATGATCTATCTGTCGGGTTAGATCCAGGTGTTGTGTCCTTCAGAGTGTCCTGCCGAGTCTCGCGGTGACTACTTCTCGGGACTTGGGCCGAGACTTTGGAAGAATGGATAGTTTATTCGCCTGAGGCCGGCGGTGGCGCGACAGGCAAAACCAGTATTGCTTGTGTGATGGTAGTGTTATCGCAGTTGTCGTGTTGCTTGTTGCACCTTGTTGCATGGAGGCACGAGATGATGACAGGACAGCCGAATGGAAATGACTGCAGTGCCTGGACAAAGTGCCTGGATCAGAGTGCCTGGGTCAAACATGCCCGCATTGGGATTAGGAGCGCCCGGGCGTCTGTGTATAACCATAAGCCCTATGGGCGTCGTCGCGGCAAGAGGCAAAGTGATGCGATAGGACAGGGCGGCATGGGCATGGGACTGACGAGAGGGGAACTCAGGGCAACCAGGACAGTACCTGGGTAGGCATAAGCAGGACAGACCGGCACCTGTGGTATGTACTGCTGTGGGTAGTGATCATAAATTTGCTCAAAAGCTGGCGGCTGTGCCCATCATACAGCAGAGTGAGGAAGAGAAGAGAGACGAGCTAAACAGGGTTATCCGAAGAAGGGAATTCGAACAGCGGGCGAATGACGGGCAGTGTTTGGTACCACTTACATGTATATATTGTCTTCAGCACTTACCTCCATCATCCACCAGTACTTAATAAGTACCTCTGTTTCTACTCCGTCTTGCTTGACAAGGACGGCTTCAAAGTATGTGCCATACGTAGAGGCAAAGTACCTGCTTTTCGTGTTAACACACTCCAGCATGCCACAGGACTAGCGTCAATTACTTGGGCACTACTTGCGCGGAGTACTTACTTGCAGCCTATTGCCTACGACACCGTGCATTTCTAGAGCAAGGGGCATCCTTTGTAAGATCGGACACTTGACAGCGTCGTAAGGTACCTACAGTAGTGTGCGTGGCTGTACGCCCTTTCCTTAAAGCCGAATGGCTTTTCCCCTCACTTTGTTGGATTTCTAATTACGCACGGAAATTTCTACCTACGCGACCTAATCTCCCCAATGATGCCGCTGGTAGTACTCTCTGCTGCAGTGCTTAAACTTACGTAGTAAAGGTCTTGTGCTGTGTAGAGGCAGGCCTTCGAGTTTTAAAGGCGCGCGCCTTGGCATCTCTGGATATATATGCATAATAAGGGGCTATATCATGCTGTGTGCCTGGTAAAGTGGATAGGTAAGTGATTGGCACGACACGACCTTGACGATTTCTACCATTTGAATTCGCCAGTGCTAGGGGAGGGGCACGAAAGGAGGAGACGTGGGCAGCGGAGGGGCAAATACCGTAGCTGGAAGCTAAATTCTCTAAGAGAAGTCTATTTCTTAATGACGCAATAAATAGTCGAACACCGCCTTTTAACTACACATAAGTACTAAGTTGCAAGTACAAAGTATACTTCATAAATAGACTATGTTAAAGATCTTTTAAGAAAAGTAAGTATTTAAGAAAAACACCTTCATTTAACCTTCAACAAGTTAATATCTACTAAGGAGTACGAAGTACTAGATGAACACTTGTTACAACCGCTCAATTATTACTTGTATGATCTTAAGTACGTACATGTAAGTATATAATAGACCAGTTCTCCTTAGATCAGTGTGACCATGTGCCACAGTCACAATTGTAACGCAGACGCAGATACGGACACATCTTTGTGAGAGTCAAGGGTGAGCTCACAAGTAAGCAGGTAGAAGCATGGATACGGTGTTCGGACTACCGAGAGGAAACCCTCGGTTTTCCTGATCAGCTTGACAGAGACTAGGCTGGACTCAGGCTGCTAGGCTAGCTTGTAAGTAGGCTTACCACAGCGCCGGTAGTGTTCAATGCCGTTGCATCCCACGCCACAGGCGCTGTCTATTGGCCGACGGCAGAGACGAACTGAGATGAACCAGAGAAACAGCGTTCACGTTTCAGCGGTCTGGTCTGGTCTGGTCTAGTCCTACGTACGGAGTATTATGCTACACTACGGAGTACAGTAGAAGCTACCTAGTAGTAATATGTGAAGGGATGTACATATATACAGTACATACCGTAGTCGATGAACCCGTATGCCCAAGTTAGTGTATTACCTAGGCGCCCCGCGCAGCGGGAGCTTACAGCCGTCTAGAACTAAGCCCTTGTCCTCGATGCGGACGGCCAACCCTGCTCCCTTCGATAGGTCGCATGCAACTCTATTATTAAGATGTACTTCGTATGGATGTAGGTACTCTTACAGCTGGCTGTAGATCGTGCTGCGAACGGGCGGCCGACGGGTGCCTACAATACATGTAGGTACGCATACGAATAAGGTACGGCCCGCCTTAACCGTACTTATTTACACAGTTGACCTGCATGGATGCACCATCTCTTGCTCCTGGCCTCGGAAATCTGTTTACAGCGGCGTAGGGCAGCGTCAGGCATAGCAGCCTAGGTACGGAGTAGGTATGTGAGCATTCAATCAAATCAGGATGACGACGCGGCCTCACCTGCAACACGTGGAGTTTGCGTGTTTCATCTAAAGAGGGGTGATAACGTCGGGCTTTCTCACCAGGCCGGAAGTGGTCGTCCAGAGACGAATGCCAAGGACAACTTTCAGGGGTGGCCTGGCTGCTCGGGGCTTATTACTCAATCCCAGAATAATAAGACAGATAGGCCTTTCAATAACGGGCAAATTCCCTCACAGAAGGCAGTACCGTATCTGGCCGTTTGTTCTTAACCTAGTCCTGTTTCCAGCTTTGTTCCCAGCTCCAAGCAGCAACAAACTTAACTCACTACTGGTGCATGTCGTCTCCTGGTCCGTCGTGCATCAATAGTCTAACCAGACTACGTTGCTCAGTACGCCCATTGTATACTTCAAGTTAATCCTTTACCCCCCGAATCACCTTTATCTAGTAACCTCGAATCGTCATCCTCCTTTTTACTACTTTGCATGCCTGTCGCTTTGGTCAGATGACCACCGATACCGGGTAAGGCCGTATAGCCACTCGGCACCGACTTAAAAAGAGGCGCATACTTATCTAGGTTAAGTTAGACATGTAGATGGGCCAGGCAACCTCAGCTCTCGTACTTCCACCCAACAACACGGCTAACACTGGTCTTATGCGACATAACGAGTGGTGAGGCCCAAGATAGGTAGGTTGCCATACTCCGTACTAACAGAGCATTATCCGTTCTAGCTTCGCCAATCAATCCTGCACGATGCAAGGCACAGTACCACGCCAAACTGCTCCAAGTGATTCTCGTCTTACACATACTTCGTACTTACCCCTCCCCCTTTCCGCTTGATCCCGGCTACATAGCCTTCGCCCGGTGCTTTTGGGTGCTCGTTGCTTTCCTGATATCCCACTTCGCCTCGACAACTTTGAGGCTACGGACTGCCTACTTTGTATGTACTTCTGCGTTGGGCTGTTATTCGGTAGGGAGGGAGGATCCATGCCGTGTGCGCAATCAGCACGCATAGATGATGCCCTGCAACATCATGCTCCCCGCCCCTCCTCCAGACCAAATGACTCAGCTTCGTCCTACCCAGTCTCTCCAACAAAAGCATTTCGACATTGCTTTTTCTTCCATGTGAGGCCATCTGCAGTTCCTCAGAACAATGCGCAGGTTGCCAGCCACCCAGCCACCCAACCACCCTACCGAATAGAGGCACTGCGTAGCCATGCAGTTCCACCGTCCTGCATGGATAGCATACACGCATTGCGCAAGCGACTTATCAATCCAAAGTGGATGTATGTACAGGTAGCACCACTCTCGAGGCCATTATCGATGCTAGTGCAGCCTTCTTCTTCCAACCCGATCTGATATGTCTTGGCCGTATAGCCCCACATGATGGATGCATCATATCGTCACTTCACTCCACATCGATGAGGTGGAGGCAATGGTCCAAGGTTAAGCTGTATGTATACGTTAGTCAGCGCAGCATCGACTAGTTAGCATCTGTTCGTGAAATCTGCTATCAACCTTGCTCACATATATGCAGTAGGCATAAGTATGCAGTGACTGAGAGGCTCGGAATTTGTCCGTACACCATATTCAACTCGTGTCATTCATGAGCTGTCCCATCCGGAATCTAAGATCTTTATGTCCCTACAGCGCGGTTCGCCCTGCCAGATTAATCACGTGTAAAAAGTACATACGCTATAAAACGATATGTACGGAGTACAATATATCGCTCATCATAACTCAGGAGGACAAGCCCGACAAATATAGGTACTTAGTAAACTAGAAGTATCTATAATAAGGAACACTTAACTATCACAGGGTGTGCGTTCTGCTAACGGTTCAAAAGCACAGCTGCCCCGCTACTAGCCGCTAAACCCCGCGGTCAAGAACGGCCAAGAATAAGCAGCACATGGCTAACATAAAGTAAATAGCTGGGCAAACGTTTTCTTGTACAAAGTACACGCGATGTCATTGGTGGAACATAACAAATAACAAATAACTAAGATACATGATCAGCATATCGACAGAGATCTATCTCACACATCATCCCCTAGGGCAAACGGGTCTAAGTCGGATTCACAGTCTTCACTCCTTATCCCTCAACGGTAGCGACATGTCTCAACACCGGCGATCTCGGCTCACACTTTTTTTAACTGGTCTAAGAAGTAGATTTTCACGCAGATATTGCCACAAAGGCAATCTCAATCCAGCATGCACACGTTAGAAACCATCAAGTGTGGCGCATCTACAGCATGTTCGACAACATCCTACGATAAACACCATGTTTCTGTAGAGCTGATACCACCAATCTGATGCCTTGATGACTAATCATGTCTAACTTGGCATTGACCCGGCTTTCTGCCTTCCTGGAAGAATCCGGTCCAAGATCTGGTCTCGGAGCGTTTCCGGGTGCTCTGTGGCGTCCACAACGATAGCATTGTCATACGAAGGGCGACACGGATTCTCGATCCACTTGACGAACAAAGCCCGCGGGTCCTCGCCCGCACGTGTGTGTTGCGCAGCAACAGGGTGGCGGTCGACACTGGTTCGCTGGCTCGCCTTCGAGTCGCGAGAGCCTAACCGCCGGTCTAATAAGTCGAGATCTTGGACCTTGCACTCGACGTACCAGTACTCGTAGCCTCCTTGAGCAGCTAGTGCAGACCCCCGAGCAAGAACCTCGGCATAGTTGCAGGTGCTGTCGATAATGACGCTGAAGCCTTGTTTCATCATGTCTTCGGCGAGGGCCCATTGGAGCAGGTAGGCTTGCTTGGCTGCCTGGTCGAACGGGATGATTCCAGACTCGAGGAGACTGGACCTCAGGACGTCGTGGTCGATGACCACGCCGTTGATGCATGGCCTGAGAAGTCGTGCTATCGTGCTCTTCCCCGAACCTGGTGCGCCGGACATCTGGATGAAAAGTCTAGGATGCGGTTGCTGCGGGCTGGACATTGTGCTGTAGTATTTTACTGTACGGAATTATCGTGATGTTGGTGGTACGAGGGTTGTTCGGAGCCGCATGTGATACAGGTACAGTAACAGTAGCGTCCCCACAAGAATGCACCACGCTCGAATAGGTCTTCGCTTCGGAACTTACTTGTGTATCATGATATTTTATCTTGGGGTTCTATCTCCGAAACATGCATATATCTTATTCCTTCTCGCAATGTTGATTAAAGCACAATAAATTCTAACGTTCTTTCTAAACCTTGTTGTGTAGGCCATTGGCAGAGGCTATTCGATCGGATTGCTCGCACAATCCTCTCCTCACTTGTCCGGGGAAGATGGCACACGTCTCAGCATGGTACGGTGCCGCCAACGCACCGCGGCGCCGGCATAAGCCAAGCTATTAAGACTAGTGTCGCTACGAATTGGTACCAGTAGTTGATGGTATACTCGGTATCGGAGCTAAGATGATAGAAACTCGCGTTGTCGCTGCCGCGTGCCAGCTCGATCAGCTCGGAGATTTCGGTGAGAGACTCGGCATTCTGCCACGCCGGGTGCGAATCCACTCCGTAGCCCTGTCGATGGAAGAGCTTTATCCATTCCATCCGCTCCAAAAATCGGAGGAGGACGACGTCGGCTAGCAAGGGACTCCTGCGGGCGGCATAGTCGTCTTCTTTGCGAGAGATAGCTTCCGCAAGGTGGTAAAGTACGAAGATTCGTGATGTGGGCCGGAACAGCTTCTTCTCCTCCCCCTCTCGCGAATCGATAATTCGCAAGCCATTCGCTATCAGGATGTCACCTTTCTTCTCGTATTCATCGGGGCAAAACTTCCGGGGCGTGGTGTTGCTTGACTGCCACCGAGGCGAGTGGCTTGGTACGTATGGAAGCACGAGCTCAACAGCTTTCCCGCTGTCATTCATCTCTGTAGGCACATTGAATATACGAGTTTTCTTCACAGCGCGGCTATTGTTTGAGGATTGCCACTGCCGCCTCAAGCACGGGATCCTATTACCGCCATTACCGTCACCCTCAGCGATTTTACAAACGATAAGCTTTCCGTCCGCCTCGGGAACCAATGTAACTCACGAGGCCGTCATCAATGAGGGTGGTCGGGTAGAAGAGTTTAGTATGGCTTCATCTTACTGAATTTGAGGCGTAATAAGGTCGATGGAACATTCCCGTTGGGGATGGTCAGGAAGACGAGACCACATCGAATAAGTTGCATCTCTATCTGATATGGCAGAGTGCCGAATCCTTTCTCTGCGCTTCCTGCGATTCGCAAAGCTTCAATGGACTCTTTCGAGGGGATGAGATGGTTCAAATTTTGCGCGTCGGTATCGTTGTTGATAAATTTAGCTCTCTCTCTATTCGCAGCAATTTCGAGTAGACGACGTCTGACCATGAGATATACGGGCGATTCCGAAACTTGACGTTTTGGTGAAATAGTCGCCATCAGGTTCGATAACTCCCTTGACAGCGATGCCTTCTTGGACACGATGACGATCTCCGACAGCTTAGTCAGCTACGCTAGCTTGGTCAGCTACATATAGATAGTCTTAGCTTGAGCTTCGGAGTACTCTTGGAGAGTCGTGAGAGGCTTCAAATACTGATAAATTTGAAGCTGGATCCGACGGCCTGGATAGAATTTCGATTCGCCTACAAGATAGACACTTGGCAGTACCTTGTCACATTGGGAATCCCCCCTTGAAGATTTGCGCCATATCATTGCTTCATTAAGGGGATTAATATACCTAGGGAACGTTAGCAGTTCAGTTAATAATAAGAGCCCATCTTTTAATGGTACTAGGTTAACCCTGGCTAACTCGCGGACTAGGTTGCTAATGTATGGGCAAGAAGGTGGGAAGATCAGCGAGATTAGGCATAAGAAGCAGCAAGTCGAGAGCAGTGTACGCGAACAGGGTTGCTGTCCCATTATGATCTGACCTCAAAAATGATGTACCGTAGAACCAGCCCATGCAGTAGCACTGCTACATTCTGCCATTAGACTATCATCTGCACAACCCGACATCATCGCGTCTAAGTCAAGCAATCATATCATTCCAGCGAGAAGAGCCATAACGCCGCCGTAAAGTCCAATACTAACACAGAGTTCCTGAGTTGCCCGCAGCTCAATCACCTCCCCCTGAACCAGTGCCCCCAAAGCTCCAACTCCAATAAGAGACGCGACAGTCATGCGCCCGACGAAACCCGGTATTACAAGGAACGTGAGGATTGGTACTATAGTAGCCACGGCCATCGCTATCGACAGAAGCGCCAGCAAGGGCTTCCGGGTGACGCGCTGCTCTTGAAAGGTGCTTCCATGATCTGACGATGGCACCATCCTATCATCATACCGCCGAGAAGTATCAGACTGGGACAGAATCGAGACCCGACGTTGACGCCGGAAGTCGGGTATGTCAGACCGCGACGTAGGCGTAGCTATCTCGTCTTCGTCCGGTGTCACATATTCATCGCTGTAGCTCAAGCAGACGAGGTCGTCTGTTGCATCCAAGAAGAATGTTTCCACATCTGCGATAGGCGCATAATTAGATAGAAAGATGCGATAATCCTGGGTGTCAGTCGGTGTTGGCGATGGCAAATTTAATGTCTGGCGAAAGGACGAGAGCACTCGATCTGGAGATGTTCATCAGCAACTGAGGTTGAGTGTTACGGCTGGTGGGCTTACTGTATTGATCTAGCTTGAAGGCTATCTTCGCTAGTAAGTCTGTCCTATGCCACCCAAACTCACCATTTGAGGAGTAGTCGGCTCTTCGGGACGCTGGAATGATCCCATTAGGCAACCGTCGAAGCTGCGTGTCTTGGGTATCGAGCCCCTGCAATTGTTCCTCGAGCTCACAAATTTCGTCTTGTAGATGAAGTAGTATGCGATGATTCAAAGCCTCGAATCTACGGTAGATCGGCCGAAGAGGCCCATTTCGGTCCGCTGACAGAGCGGACAACCGCGAGGCTAGTAACTCGTAGCCGGTCAAGGGCGCCTTTTCAGCTCTAGGCGGCGGTCTGCCGAAATGCTGATACGTCGCACGAGGAGTGAGGTCCTCTGGGGGAAGAGAAAGCTGCTGGATGTGGCCTCGTGGCATCTCAGGGGTGCCGTGACCCCGCCTTCTGCGTTTGCCTGCTCCAGCGCGAGGCCCGGTCTCATCGGTCGCACGGCCTCTCTGATCCTCATTGACGCTATGTTCAGGGCTGATGCTTCGATCGGTTTCATGGCCGCCGAAGCCAACGAAAGGATCGTCATGATGCCCATTTGCCGTGAATGATGTGCGATGGGGTAATGGCGACGTACTTTTGATCGTGTCTGGCGATAGTCTCCCAATATCTTTCACGGTGCGCTGGATGGCCTCCGAGGTAAGGAGTGGCGAGTCCGTGTCTAAGAAGTTCATGGCATGAAGTTTGGCGATGGGCTGCTTCCTCAGCTTCGCAGTGGTTGCCTTCCCCGAGCCGCCCTGCCCTGGTGGGGATGTGGTAACGGTTTCACCACTCCAGCCCGAATTTGGCGACCCAATCACAGGGCCTGATTTCGAGGTGGCTAAGGTGCGATCTGGCTCAGATGGCGCCAGCTTCGCTTGTGACAATGTTCCATCCACTGGCGAAGGCTTCGAGAGGCTGCGAGGCCTCTCCACATTGTCCAAAGTTGTGGCAGAGGGTTTGGCTATCCCGCCTTCAGGGCGCTCCCTTGGAAGAGTCGTCTGGCCAGGTGATTGACGACGAGGTAGTTCCTCGTCAGGGACGCTGGCGACGCTCGCAGGCTTCCCATTCCCTTTCTTGGAGTTCGTGAGAGCCGGGTCAGGCTGCTGATCCGAAGGCCGAGTGCGCGGCCGAGTGGATGTCAATGCCGGGCGGGAAGATGGAGAAGCATCCCGGCGCGTGTTGCCTCCGCTGTCAGCCATGTCGACGACAGGGGGTAGATGTGGGACAGGCTGGTCGTTGAGTTGTGGCAGACGATGGGATGGGTTTGGTTTGAATTCAAGAACGATGTTCTTACGCTTCCCTGATCTATTGACCAGCTTAATCGGAGGAAGCCCCGCGTTGGAGTGGCAGCAAACACTGGGACGGGCGGAGGGGGAAACATGCATAGGGACTTCTGTGCGATGCTGCGCTCTGAAACCTGCTACGTATTGCGTGTTGCGTGTTGTATTCTGCGTGTTACTGTACCCTGCACGTAGCCGTCGTCTCGTCGCAAGGCGGGCTGGTTTGATTGGATGTCGATAACAAACAGCAGATTTACAGTCACTCAAGTGTCAAGTTAGGCCAATGCCAATGCGCGTATTTTCGGTGTATATATGCCGGAGCCGTTCATTAGTGCAGGAGAACAAGCAAGGGAAAGAAGCCGTCGGGTAGACAGCCTCATGTCAGGCACAGCGAATAGACAGCTAGAAGTAAGCCGGGGCGCGAGAAGAACGTGCAACTCATAGTTTTGGACAAATGCGACGCGCGTGACATGGTTGGATGACGGGGAGGGAGGGTTGAAGAGACTGGGGCTTGAGGGGAGAGGGGAATAGGAAGAGCGAGGGAAGGAGGGATGAAGGAAGAGAGATATGGGGAATGGGAATAGGAATAGCAAGCCAGTCAAGGGGTCCAAGAGTAAGAGGTAGGCACGAAGTACCTAGAGGTAGGTAGAGATATGCAGGTCTCGATCGTAGTAGCCTTCATGTATCATGTTCTACGACTGGAAGGCACTGGTCGTACGAGCAGAGGGCAGCTGTTTGCAAGCGTGGGCTGAGCCAATTCCTCGACACCATCTTGTCAGTCCCGGCACGCTGTAGCGGATGCACGCGATATGCCCATGTGATGGCTGATTGGCCAAGATGAATGGCACTGCAAACGTCCCCGTGGGCAGTGACGTGAGGTCCTGCTGATCCTCAGCCATCCTCAGCCCGTGCCTTCGTACATGAGTACAGGACTTTTATATCTGGGCAGTTAACCCTGTCTCTGGGTTCCGCGGTGCGTATTTTGAACTGTCTTGTTTCCATCGTCGTCTATGACCGTATTATGATAGACTTGATTGAAATAGATAGGGAAGGAAGACGGCGTCGACTGTCTACTAGGTATAGTAGTCTCTCTCATCTACATCATATCTCCTGCGACCCGGGAACCGAGCTCAACACCCCACATGGGCAACTAAACCACCCGAGAAATGCCGCTATCGACTTAAGTAAGTCCAGTACGGTAACTTATTCGGAGGGGTGTGCGCATGTTCAAGACACCATCAGCGGTAAAAATAGCGCGGGCGAGCCCCTCAGTGGAGCCGATCCCGCGTGGTGGTTGCACTAATCCCAGTTTGGGTTAGCTGACAGGCGGCTTTCGACAGTGGAACTACCTACAACCACTGGAAGAAAAGCTTCGACCCCAACTTTAGGATCTACGCCAATTGTTGTGGACTGCCGAGCATGGTGTTTACTGCTCCAGGACTATTTTATCGGAATATTGTCGGCAAGCTACGCCATCGATCGGCTAATGAAATAACGGCATGCTCTGGCAATGCCTCACTTCCGACCTGCGATACTGAGTAAGTATCTGCTGAACGGCCAGCTCATCAGTCGAGGATGCCTGCGGAGACGAGCCCAGACGCCATCCTACACGGCGACGCTCTCACAAGCGCCACGCAACCGATGTCTGCACACCGAGACGGAGCCCAAGCCGCGAATTGACGAGCAGTCTCCCAATGCGACCGCCCACGTTCCCTTGCGCCAGCAGCTGAAGGACGAGGCGAAGAGACAGAAGGCAGCGGGACAGACGAAGGAGAAGGAGAAGGGGAAGAAGAAGAAGGCGAAGGCGAACAACCAGGTGGTCGAGGGCTGGGAGTTGACAGTGGGTATCGAGATCCACGCACAGCTGAACACGGCCAGGAAGCTGTTCTCGCGTGCGGCCGCATCTACGTCGACGTCGTCGTTCCTCGAGGACGAGCTCGAGCCCAACCATCACGTTGCCTTCTTCGACGTGGCCACGCCCGGCAGCCAGCCCGAGTTTCAGACGGCGACACTGCTGCCGGCCCTCCGCGCGGCGTTGGCGCTCGGCTGCGATGTCCAGCCCGTCAGCCGCTTCGACCGCAAACACTACTTCCACTGGGACCAGCCGTCGGGCTACCAGCTCACGCAGTACTACGAACCCTTCGCGCGTCACGGCCGCCTGCGCCTGCTCCCACGCGACGGCATTGCGGCCGAAGATGGCAACAGCGTGTGCGTCGGCATCCGCCAGATTCAGATGGAGCAGGACACAGCCAAGACCGTCGCCCACCCCGGCAGCCTGCACTGGATCGACTTCAACCGCGTCGGCGTGCCCCTGATCGAGATCATCACGCAACCAGAGATCCACCACCCCGCCACCGCCGCCGCCTTCGTGCGCAAGATCCAGTCCGTCCTGCGCGCGGTTGACGCCTGCGTCGCCGGCATGGAGGCGGGCGGGCTGCGGGCCGACGTCAACGTGTCTGTGCGGCGGACTGACGATGCTAATGCTGGTGCGCCGCTCGGCCAGCGCACCGAGATCAAGAACATTGGCAGTGTCAAAGCCGTCGAGGACGCCATTATCGCCGAACGTGACCGGCAGATTGCCGTACTCGAGGAGGGCGGCACCGTCGCAGGTGAGACGCGTGGATTTGCCGCCGGCGCCACCGAGACGCACCGCCTGCGCGGCAAGGAGGGCGAGGTCGACTATCGCTACATGCCCGACCCGGACGTGGCACCGCTGCACATCGGCGACGACCTGGTAGCGCACCTGCGGGCCACCATGGGCGAGCTGCCCGACGAGGTGATCGATGGGCTAATCCGCGACTTCGGGCTCTCAACCAAAGACGCCATGTCGCTCGTCGCGCTCAACAGCGGCCTACGCCTCGAGTACTTCTGGGCCGTGGTCGACCTTCTGCGTTCCCAGCTCCAGCCCGACGACGCCGCGACGACTCCCCAACAGCAGCAGCAGCAGCAGGCCTGCTTCCAGCTCGCCGCGAACTGGATCCTGCACGAGCTAGGCCGGCTCACGTCCGAGCGCAGCGACGACCCTGGGCAGACCCTCGAGTTCACCGAAGCGGGCGAGTGCGCGCGGGTGCCGGCGCAGCACCTGGCCGCGCTGCTCGCGCACCTGCACGCGCGTCGCATCACCGCCAAAGTCGCCAAGGAGCTGCTATGGGCGATCTTCCGCGGCCGCGTGCCCGCGGAATACCGCACTGTGACGGCCGCCATCGAGGCCGAGGGCCTGTGGTTCCGCGAGCTGGCCGTGCACGAGTACGCCGCGCTCGCTGATGACGCGGTCCGCGGACAGGAGCATGTGCTTGCGCAGTTCGCTAACGCTAAGACTTTCCCCACGGGCAAGCTCATGTTCCTTGTCGGGCGCATGATTCGTCTGGGCCAGGAGGAGCGCATCGATCCCCGCGCCGCCGAAGCTGTTATGCGGGATAGGCTCGAGCGTATCTACGTCCCTGGTCTGAAATCTGGCTCTAGCTCAAGCTCAAGCTCGTGAAAAGAGGGTTCCGGAGACGGAGTAGTTTTTGGGGATTGGGCTCGCGGTGTACGCGCACTCCCTACGCTGATGACGTGTATAATCCGGATGCGACGACAAGTTGGAATGGGGAACTGTATAGTTCGCCGGTTGAGGATAAGATACCCAGACCCTCGATGTATCGGCATGCTCGGTGGACATGCCCACATTACAGGACAGCACCTTGATTTACAGACGGTACAGAATATCAACCAGAGTTCCAGCACACTTAAGAAGGACATATACTACGTAGTCACTGCGAATATAGACAATAAAGCAGAGCGGACGAGAGGACGAACGTTACGGTATAAATACTCAGTAATCCCAATGTGAAACATAAGTCAGTTTGGATTTTAGTTGTTAGAGCTATGAGAAACAGCAGATACGCCCAGCTTTTCCGTCCGCTGTAGGTATAGATAACTATTCCGTAGTCTCAAAATCGGCTTCATTCTCAGGTTGAAGCTCCAATGCCCGAACGCCCATGCATAATTGTTGAAGACAGCATTCGTCCGACGGATTTGGTTCTTGCTCATGGTTTTCTGGCAGATGGTTCTTGACGTCCTGGGCTTCCAAGAGCTCGACGAGGTCGCTGATGCCGTTTGGTTCTCGTTCTTCGTCTTCTGGTTTATAATTTTTGACTCCCTGGGCTTCGAAGAACTTGACGAGGTCGCAGATACCCTTTGGGGAGTTGATCCAGTGACCGCCGCTCTGGTATTTATGCCAGGTAACCGTCATGCCGTAGCCCGTCAGGGAATCCCTCACCCGCTCCGCCTCCGGCATAAGTATAGTCGGGTCGTCGGCGCAGTGGGCCATGAAGACCGGCGTGTTGCGGTAGACACTGTCGTCTGGGGCAGGTCCTTCGATTTCGTTGAGCCCGAGAATGTCGCGGGATTCCTGTACTGAACAATCTCCGAAGCACATCCAGCCCGAGAAGCCGACGAGCGCGCACAGCCGCTGGTCTTGGCCGGCTTCCTCGGGTTGCGGGTAGTTCAAGAGCGTCTGGATAGCGGTGGCACAGCCCTGCGATACCCCTGCGAGAATGATCTTCTCCAGCCCGACAAGCCGTGCTTCTTCTTGTATCGTGTGCACTAGCTCGGGTATAGCCTTTTTTAAGCCGGGGATCTGAAGCTCACGACGCTGGTCCGGGTGTTTGGAGTCCCATATGTCGAACCACTGTGACTTCTCTTCTTTTATGCTCTCGATATATACGTCTTCCGCCTGCGGAAAGACCCATTTCACGGAGGGAAATATGTGTTGCAGCGACGTGCCTCGATCGTCCTCGCTGTCCCATATCTTCTGGCTAAGTTGTCGAGCGCTGCCAAGGTGTCCATGGAGAAAGATGACTGTGTGTGTATGTTGGATCTCAGACTGTTGGTTGTCATGTGGCAGCGTAACGCAACCAAGGACCATGTCGGCGCTACAGATACACTAGAGTCGTAGAAGGGTGGGTGAGAACTGGATGAGTCTGGTCAAGTGAGTTGATTTTAAGGGGAAGTGAAGTTGCTGCTGTCAGGACGTCCTCATCTCCGAGTTCCGAGATGCATTACGGCTCGGGCCCGCGGACCGATACAAAACTTTCTGATAGCCTATGCATTTCTTGAATACGCATATGTAATTTAATATGCATCGGCCTAGCATATGATCGGATAAACCAGAGGTAGAAGTTCAAACTGAGACGGAGTAAAAGCATCGTATGATTCTTAGACTTCCCCTTTAAAACGGATGTCGTGTTGTGATAGGTGAGCCCGACGGAAGAGTACAGGATGGGTGCATAGACTCGGTCTAGACCACCGCAGTCCTTGACTGAGAAATCCTATTGATTGGCCTGGGCAGTGCCGTTGACGCGTTATTAGGTGTGTAACCACAATCAGATGGGGAAACGCGATCTGGCCTCTCCCGGTTTGTATTATAGTGAGAGTTTGAATGTACATACGTAACTTTGATACAGCCATGCGCTTGCCTTATCAGCCTCTAGAACGGCTGACACGCGTCATGTCTGTGATGCAGGCCTGAAGGCACGACATAAGACCATACGGTTTGGCTAAGAGGAAGAAGTAGGAACCCAAACACCCCAAAATTAGGTATGCAGTGAGAGTTTCTCTCTAACTCTATACAGCCCTCGTCCGCTGATGCGCGTGTGTTTGCAACAAGGCTGTCAAAAAGCAAACATGAACTGGGACTCGCACAGCTGAACCAACGATCTGTCAAGACCGGTACAACCGACAAGATGTTTTCCCGCTCCACATGTCTCAGGGAGTCGGCTTGATATTGCCAGTCTTAGAAGATGCGATAATCCAACCGTCTCGCTGCCGCAAGAAGTTTTCTACTCTGTCGTGACGGCTAAGTAGAGCGACCTCATTTTCCCGTCGTCTCATTTCGTCAGTAATCGCGGCGTGCTTTTGATCGCGCATATTGACAACGTTCAATCCATCGGCCCGAGCGTGTCGCACGTGGGCGAGGCCTCCCACGATTGCAAAAGAGCACAACACGAAAACAAAAAGCTCATTAGACATGTAGACGGGAGTTTGTGGCGGGGTTTCGCTGTTCTTCTCACGGCGCCAGCTTTCCCAATCTTCCCAAGTAGCATTCTTACTCGGATTACCCGGTGCATTTCGCCACGAGCGGTCAGATTCACGGTGCAAATTCTGCATTGAGGGACTCCCGTCCCAGCCGGCGCCGCACAGATCGTATGCTCTTCGCTTGGCATCATCGCTCAGGATCTGGTTTGCGGCCACCACTAAGCGGTAGCGCTCCAGTCGCACGGAGTGTGGGACAGGGGAACCGCCCGCCATTTGATTCCTGTCTGGATGGTAGATTTTGACCAGTTCATAGAACAGGGCTTTGTTGTACCGCGCGTGTTTGGGATGAGCGAGAACCTCATACGGCGTCGGGTGGCGCGATGCAGGCCACGTATAATTGGCGGCAGCGCTGGTTGTCTGTTTAGGGGAATGACGGGACACTGAGGCGTAGCAGCGCGCAGTAGGACAATTCAATGTCAACCCCGACAGGCGCTTGGCACCTAGCCTCGACGACAGGTCTGTAAACCGATCGTGAGACGCCCGCCATCCTCGGCTAGTGCCGAGGCATGATGATGACGTTATGGAAGATACAGATGTCGACGAGCACGCGCGAGGGCCCGGGAGATTAGGACACAAAGTAAGCAAGCGAGCAGAGTCTTCAAGAAGCATCTTTATTCATTGGTAAGTACTGCATCGCCAGTCTCAATCGAATGAGATCAGACGTCCAGTACAGTAGGCGATAAAGAAGTAGGTATAGAACTTGGAGTATTGACCACTGAGGCGAATTGAGCTCATTATGGATTAGTAGCAGTTGAAGACGCAATGGCCTACGCATAAATACCTACTCGTTGCTGGTGAGCCAAACAGGGCTAGTTTGAGCCATAGTTCCCCGCATTACCCCACATACCAGATCCGTTCTAGGTGGGTGGCCTCTAACGCATTTAACCAAGATGGGTTAATTGAGACTCGGGAAGCACTGAAGCAGGGCAACGAAAACAAAGCTGCGACGTAAAATTCTTGGTCCTGTTCAACTTGGAAACGGACCCCGAGCCGAGAAGCAACTGACACAACGGCTTAATGTTATAGTCAACAATGCTGCTACAATCCTTAAATGCCATTAAGGACGAAATTACCTTAACGAAGACTTCATAATCAGCCTAACTACCTACAGCAGCGATGCTCTGAAACCTCGAGACACTGTTCATTACTCAAATTCAATTCGCTCCTACCACTTCCTAACATCCTAAGCTTAACTTGATATCCGAAAATTTATACTATATCTCGTGATATACCTAATGGCAATATCTTTCTCTTATCGGCCCACAATCTATAGGCTTCTAGCATCAGCTATCGCTGCTGTTCAATATTACCCGGTATCGGTGTTTCACGTTCTTTCGCCGGAAACACTCGGATAAGCACCTAGCGAATAAGATAGTATCCTGAGATGTGCATCCCTAACATATGAAATAACAATCCATAGTGCGATGCTAAATGTATCATTAGATCACAGATGTAAATGCATTGGTGGGGTTTGGACTTACCCTAGGACTGTAATTCGCTGACCAAGACCCCGTGTCACATCTTGCGACATTACCTGTGGTCGTCGACGTTGTCCAACTTTGCGAACCGATTGTGAACTGCACGTAATCTGCAGGTTTCCCTCTGACTTCAGGGGTGATCTCTAGTCGGTCGGGTAGCTTCGAATCGAGAATCAGTGGGTGGCCATCACCAGCCTCTATCATTGCCGGATCCACGCCATTGGGTGCAAAACCAACCGTACCAATGGTCTTGCCGGCCGCATCTTTCATCGTCGCCTGTTCAATATGGTATACAAAATCTGATCTCGACATCGTGTTCGCATCTTCTGTCCATGACTCGTCTTCTTGTAGATGGAATGAGCAGGTGCCCGGTACATAGCCCTGGTCTGCCATGGGGACAACATTGTAATTGACCCAACCTGCACCTAATCGTCCGCCGCGCTTCCAGTTCGCTAGATTACTGGGATCGTTACCGCCGCAACCTGTATGGTAGGTACATTAGCGTATGAACATCAACATATATGACATAGTAACTCGAGCAAGATGCAAGAGTATTTGCTTAATTAAGACTGAGCCTTACTGTCCATGATCATGGTCATATTGCCAATGCAAGAAGCCTCCATGTTTTGTGAGATGTCCAAGCCTTGTGGCCAATCAATTCCAAATTGAACTTCGTATCGTGTCCCAGGGTGATAGTTGCGGACAATGGAGCCGCTACCAGTATCGTGATCCTTTTGCCCAGCAGCTTCTGCACAGAACAAGGGAATTTGGCTGCTGAGATCATCCCGGTTTAGGAATTTATTGATATCCGTTCCTATACAGTGTAAACCCTGAGGGAAACCCGGATCCGTAGGCCCCGTGTTGTATTTTAATACTTGATCAATAACAGCACTCGCCATCTCCTTATATCCCGAGCTCTTAGGGTACATGATGCGCGCCCAGATAGTTGGAAGATTCGCATATTTGGCGTCCTGTTGAGCTAACTTATTCAAGGCAGCTGTCATAGAAGATATGTTGCCGTAAGCAGGGTTGATCGAAGAGAGACTGCCGTTAGCCGCTTTGATTTGGTCCATTGTTGATTTACCATCTTTCGGCGGGATTAAGATAGAGTCAACCATGTCGAAAAATGTGCTCGGCCCCGAGCCTCCTGAAAACGACATGTCTCCGTAGGGACTTCCGTGGTGTATTAGCCATGTTCGTTGATCGATTGGGAGCTTCAGGTAATTAGGGTCGCTTTCCACCTCGCAGAAGCGATGTCCGTCGAACCTCGCCTGGAATTCGTTAACGAAATATGCTCCGCCGACGGCGGCCTCCAAACTCTCAACAGCTTGTTCAATGACGGCGTTCAGCCTAATGATTGTTAGTCTGGATAACAAAGATTATTTTTATGATTAGGAACCCACTCCTTCACAAGGGAATTCATCTCTTGCCGAAGATTCGTACTAATATAGACAGGAGTCTTATATGATGGCGCCCAACTAACTGTATCGCACTGGTTATTGGTCTCGTTCCAAAGCCTGACGTACCCAGTAACATATCTAGTATGAAATTAGCGGGCTGTCGTAGAATGATCGGTTTGTTCTTTCTGTGAAAGTCAACGTACAATTGAAAGCCTGGGTTGGCGTCCCTCCCCCTTTTTAGAGCCTCTATAAGGCTGAGGACAACCTTCATCTTAAACTCATTAGAAGTTCCATTCAACGTTGCATGCGTAGCTGTGAGTGCAGCGAGGCATTCCTTCTAGTCTGAATTAATAATCGGTACGAAAAACTGAACGCTAGGAAACCGATACGTACGCTGTATCCGACCCATTGAAAGATGCAAGAATTCATTATCTGGTATAACACTTGTTAGCCTCGTGTTGGTTATCATCAACTTTCAGGGGACAGTTACCTCGTCGAAGCCCAGGTCGTTCCATGCAAGGCTCACGGTCCCAATTTGCGGCTTTTCTAATTTAGGGAAATTTGCTTTCATGTCGGGCAGCAAAAGTGAGATCTGTTTATCAACCACGTCCTGCATACTAGCGCCTGCACAAGATGCGAAAACGAAATTCTTCGATATAGAATGGCCTGGAAATCTGGGATCTTCATTCATTAAAGCAGGGTAGGACATGTTGAACCGTCCGCAGGCCGGATTTATCGAATCGTTGGGCGTGTCCGCGCTAATGCCAGCAGAGTAGGAGTCGCCGATGGCGAACCACTCTGTGATGTCCCCATTAAGGGGCGGGGGAACGTATTTGGGAATATTGGCAGCGACAATAGCCGCGGTGATGGCAGGGTCAAAATCGCGTGCATATTTCTGTTGAAAAGTATGAGCCCCGGCTAGGGCGTTTCCTAAGATAGAAGATAACAAGACCGATGCTTGAATCATTGTGTCGAATTATCGAGCGTTAAATTTGGATAACGGGAGAACACGACTTCAAACGGCATTGGAAGAATGGGCTATATATAGAGAGACGGAGAGAGGAGAGAAGGATGGAAGGGAGAGGGGCGAGAGGGGCCAGGATAGGGATATAAGGTCACTAGTAATCCAAATTCGCATTGAAAGTAAGGGAGTTGATGCTAAAAGCATATGCTTCAATGTTAGAGGAGATGACGAAGACTCGTATCTACTTGAAGCAAATGAATTCCAAGCGTTTCGTTACACAATAACAGTCCAGAATGCACCGAGAGCCAACTATTTTCGATTCAATCCAGTTATGGCTAAAGTCGCCGCTGTGCTACCACCACATGATCACTCGGCAAGCCTCTTGCCAAACCCCTTTTCCAAGCGTTTCAGAATGGGATTAATTGAGTTGTTTCTCGGAACTGAAGTCGAGCTTGAACCCTAGCTTGCCCTAGATAGCGAAAATATTCTAGCAACTAAGGGTTTTATTGTCCAGTCGGACGCTTGACCGCTCCTACTCGCTTATATATGTAATCTAAGTTAGCAGAGATCTTCTTCGCCCTAGCTAAACTACCGCTTGTTACAGCTTAGAGCTTTAGCAGTATCGCGCGGTCGCTACTGCTTGTGCCGCTACTGAAGCTGGATACTAGCCGTGCGGGATGGTCTGAAGTGGAAACATTTCTCGCCCTACGAACTGGTATCGCGGCTCTTTCAAGGGGGCTCTCATTCAAAATGTTGACAAAACAAAATAATGAAGACAGGCGGCCGGCACGGCCCAAACTTAGCAATATAGAGAGCAGTATCAAGAAGACTCTGGTTAAGCCGTCAATTCTTAATCCTCTAGGACTCGAGCAGTACTGTAGAAGGCTAGGCAGATGACGAAAAACGCCGTGGCTTGAAAGAAAAGCACTGCTAGGGACGTGTGCTTGGCACGGAGTATCGAAGCTGCCCTGACAAAGACGGCAAGACGTCTTGATCTTGAGTATATGCAAGCCAATAACCCCTTTTTCTTTGCCTCGGACTCATCATAAATGGAATTCTTGATCGTGAGAAGGCTAGGAAACTTCGTATTCTGAGTATGATGAGGTAGCCTCTAGTTGAATCACATTTTGATAATTTAATGAAGTAGCTTCGAGAGTTTCTCCTCAACGCTGCAGCAATGTTCTACTCCGGCGACTGTGTCGGTATTACGCTCTACCAAATTGGCAGCTTGTCGAAGAAACCGAGCTGATCTCTGCTTAGGCAAGCCGCAGCGATGCCTTCGCCACTGTCACCCCTGCGCTTAAGCTCTTTGACCGGATCAACCGTAAGATACTCGTGGCCGGGCCTCCTCCAAAATATTTGTGACCACTGTGCGATTCCCTCATGAACGCGCAGCGATTGTAACCAATCCAAGGCGATTCTTGAGGCCCACCACACATTCTCGGCTGCTGACCGTTGACCCCCCTGAGTTTCAGACGGTTCAACCCCTCGAGCAATTGGGTAGTCGTGGTGCATTCGCAATTTTCGCAGCCAGTGTACGGCACCATCGTGTTTCATAAGCTCGGGAAGTTCGACTGTCCCCCAGATGCCGTCTAGTGGGGGATCAAAGTAGTACTGAAAGCTGTGTAGAACACTGGCGCCATCGCATGCCTTTTGTGCGAACGCCAGTGACATGTTCTCGAAGAAACTCCGTCGTTGGGTCTCGTCATTAAAGATGCACCGCATTGGATTTGAAGGAATATTGTCCGGGTAGTATAACGTGCAATCCCACAAGTCCCAAATGGTAACCAACCCTAAATCCGCAGCGATTGCCCGGGCGGCGCTAGACATGTCTCGTGAATAGAACAACGCGTTGCTGGGTAACGAGTCTCGATATTGCTCCCTAGTATTGATGAGAAACCACTGTAGCTCTCGGGTCAGACTTGAAATCCCGATGATGATCATTGATTACCTAGAACATACTTGTGAGGTGTATTTCTCTATGGGCTCGCACTCGACTGTGTCACCAACCTCCGATCGGCTGGTGTCTGCGCTCGCCAAGCTATACGCCAACACTGGCAACCAGCATGCTACTGCCCATGACAATATGGATTTCGACATGTTCAAAACGTCTGTACCTCGGTAGACATACTGACTCCCGGTTTGTAATTGAATCTTACATTTGGCCAATTTCAAAAACGGGGGATTTAAGCCATTTGAAAGAGAAGATAGGTCGGCCAGGGAGGCAAGATATTTAAATTTCCACAATTGCCAAACTACCTACCCCGCATGTTAATGATCTACAGATCTACTACACAGCGTGGCGAAGCTTAGCAGCCGACATGATGTTGCTTAAGTGAGATCCTATTTATAAACCAGCCTACTCCGCATTGGTATTTGTATCTCACGCTAATAATACTTTGGAAACACTAGGTAGACCTCTCGAGGCTTCGCATAGATTAACCCAGAAACGCAGATAACTTATAAGTATTATGTAAATTGTTTATATGAATAACGATTCACGCAACGTTGGGACTATCTCCTACGTAGTATCGGAACATGCGCTGAAAAGCCAAGTCCATGGGTCCTCCTTAGTTGAATAAGACTTGCAACTGGCATGATTCAGTACGCTTCGACGTGGTCTCACGAAATATCCATGTCTCTCTGCATAGCAACTCACAATTCGTGTAAGCTCGAGTCCAGCCCGTCGAAACAAAAAAAATCCCGTAATGATACTAGGACCCGCATTATAGACTCAACGAGATCATTGATGCCGCCACAGATTTGAACCGAATTGTATGTACTTCTAAGCGACGGATCAGCTAAGTACCTACATAAAGGTGTTTCAACAATGACTAAAGATAGTATTAACGCAAACTCTGGCTTTTAAGGTTAGATATTGACTGTGCCGACCTAGAAAAAGCCATTTGTTACCTTCATGACTTCGAGATTCCGGCCTCAAGGAATTTGGAGGAATCTGAGCTGAAGAGAGGTTAGAGCGGCTAACAGTAATCATCGAATTAACATACACTTATGGCAGAGAACGAAAGGACATGGCCGAATTCTTACAGCCAAAGGCCAGTATAAAGGTCCAATCGCATTAATTTAAGTAGTTCACCCTACTTGGCATTGTCAACTTAAAGAAGAAGCTAGCCTAGGTGCATTGACAGAAAAGTGACCCTGAGACTAAGGCGACGGCATGTTTCATTGTCGAACAGTCCTTTCCTGCTCCTTTGACATTACGGGAACTAGGTCACTTTGCAGGGGGTATAAGGCAAGTGTCCATCTTACTTTAATCTCGGTAGAGTTCCGTTCTTGAAGAGCCTCCAGCCAAAGAATCTAAGTTACCTATGGCGGCTACAATCTACTACTTCGTACCTCGCCATGCGACGAGAGGGGCTCCCCTCCCACATTCAAGACTGAGTGGACCACTGCAGTACTAAGTCATGACCTGGGGATTGAGTGGAGTAAAGCCACGCTAGACCTGCACAGAGCCTAGGTATGTACTCTGTATCCATCATGAAGGCGATCGTGAGGCTACTGCCACTTGTACCTACCACTCCCCGTAGGCACAAGGCCCCATTACGTACAGGTAGTATGTACCTAACGGAGATGCTAGTCAGAATCAGGCATTGGGCTTTGCATTAATTTACGACCAAAAGCCCAATGCCTGATTCTGACCAGTACCTCTATAGGTACGTACCGACTTTACTGTACGGCGCACACAACACCCCATGTGTGGCTGCTAGGTAGGGCTTCAAGGTTGGTGCTCAGATGATCTTATTGGTGCTTCGGTTCCATTCAACTGCCTACTTACCTGGGGTGCCTTCCACCTCCCGTCCCAGCAAATATGGAATCGGCCTGCACACCCACACCGAAAAAGATCAGCCCACACCATCACCAACTTCACCACCCTAACCACCTCTTTCGACAATCCGCACTCTTATCCACGACGTATCTCCCATCTGTCGCCGATCCAAAGCACTGACTGCACCTCAAAGCCACACAAATACCCGCATTACAAACGCAAGTAGAAGTCAGTCACCGTCCTCCAGAAGCTTCGAGAGGCTCTGCTAGCTTTGCGAGCTCTCGGTAACACACAAGTCCCCTTGGGCTGAGCTTCTACGCAAGAACTCGATCACGACGCCAACGACGTCACTAGACTCATCTGCACCGGTATCACGTCGTCGCCGTTGTCGTCGCCGTTGTCGCCGTCGTCCTCCTCCTCTACCTTACTCTGTATCGACCGCTTAATACCACCTGCAGGCTGTTCTGCAACACATACGAATCGATTCGTGCTGAAAACATAAATAAGCCCACTTACCTTCTCTCATCAATCCCGCACCGCCCACCCTCAATTTTCGTCCCCTCTGTGCATGCGCGAGCCGCCCACAGGATCCATCTAGCTTGGTAGGTGTTCCCAAAGGGCGATTGATCGATCGGGGCTCCCTCCACGCCTTCCCAGCTTTTGTTCGAATAGCCAGTTCCCCTCCCCTTTCGCTTCCCCTTCACTTCCCCTCCTCTACTCCCTCCCCCTCTCCTCTGGACATCATCTTTTAGTCCCTCTCATCCTTCGCAGCAAGTCTGGCATACCTCCATTGACCCTCCTGGTACAATGTCTGGACTCGAGTCGAGTTCGAGTTGCCTTCCAAGTCTGAATGAGCACACCGCCTGCCACTCACTCGCTCAAACCGTCGCCCTTGCTATGTCGTGTCCTAACTGTGCACATAGATCTCATCTCGGTGAACGGGTACCTCTTGTTCCACCCCCGATACCAATCGCGTATTCCAGTCATACACTCGTGCTCTACACTCTACACCCGAACCCGGTCGCGCAATCATTTACGGGATAGCAACAGCAAGGATCCAGCATCGCCCTTCCCAGACTGCGTTTACCTTATTCCGATAGTTGCTTTTGCGTTCCGGCTTCTCCAGCCACAAAACCTGCCAGACTGGTTTATGGAAGCTTCACCTACTACCGACGTCTACTGCCCGAACACACCGCCCGAACATTGCGGAGCTCTATTCCGCTCAATTCAGCATGACTGATTCTATAACTGCGAAGCTACAAGCTTCCACGCTCGCCGATGCTTCTGATAATGGTGATTGGAAGAAGAACCTGAATATTCCTGCTCGTGATAGCAGGCACCAGACCGAGGTTCGTGTTCGACGGTGGGAGCAGAGGCGTTTTCCCGTACAGCAGATTAACAAGGGCTGAATAGGATGTCACAAACACTAAAGGGTTAGAATGGGAAGATTTCGGTTGCAAGCGGGATCTATTAATGGGCATTTTCGAGGCCGGATACGAGAAACCATCACCCATCCAGGAAGAGGCCATTCCGGTAGCTCTAACAGGGAGAGATATCTTGGCTCGAGCCAAGAACGGCACCGGAAAGACGGCTGCTTTTGTCGTACCAACGCTGGAACGCATCAACCCCAAAGTCAACAAGATCCAATGCTTAATACTCGTGCCTACGCGAGAATTGGCAATGCAAACATCACAGGTCTGCAAAACGCTGGGAAAGCACCTCGGCGTAAATGTTATGGTTACCACGGGTGGTACAACACTTCGTGATGATATCGTTCGTCTGCAGGATGCTGTCCACATAGTAGTGGGCACTCCGGGCCGTATTCTCGATTTGGCGGGCAAGGGGGTCGCCGATCTGAGCGAATGCCCCATGTTCATCATGGACGAGGCCGACAAGCTCTTGTCAATCGAATTCACTCCGGTTATCGAACAGCTGCTACAGTTTCATCCTAAGGACCGGCAGGTTATGCTATTCTCTGCCACGTTCCCCCTCTCCGTCAAGGATTTCTCGGACAAAAACATGTCAAAGCCATACGAGATCAACTTGATGGATGAGCTGACTCTGCGTGGCATCACCCAATACTACGCTTTCGTAGAAGAGAAATCCAAGGTTCACTGTCTGAACACTTTGTTTTCCAAGCTGCAAATCAACCAATCCATCATCTTCTGCAACTCTACTAACCGCGTCGAGTTGCTAGCAAAGAAGATTACAGAACTGGGCTATTCGTGCTTCTACAGCCACGCAAAAATGGCACAGCATGCTCGAAATCGTGTTTTCCACGATTTTCGAAACGGAGTTTGCCGCAATCTTGTTTGTTCAGATCTACTGACTCGTGGTATTGACATTCAGGCTGTGAATGTCGTCATCAACTTTGATTTTCCGAAGAATGCTGAAACATATCTGCATCGCATTGGACGGTCTGGTCGGTACGGTCATCTTGGTTTGGCGATTAATTTGATCAACTGGGAAGACCGTTACAATTTGTACAATATTGAAAAAGATCTTGGCACTGAGATTCAGCCTATCCCACCTACCATCGACAAGGCATTATACGTTTACGACAATCCAGAGAATATTCCAAAGCCTGTGAACACGTATGCCACGAAACAGGGGACACACAAGACTCATCAGGGCGAGGCGTCAACCTCGGCCGGCCACCAGAGCAACCCGACTCAGTCACAAGGGAGGAACCATGGTGATTTCCGATCTCAGGCGGGCCGCGGGGGCCAATTCAACGATTCCCAACCACGACAGTACCAGAACAACCGCGGTGGTCATCGTGGTGGTCGTGGCCGTGGTCGAGGCGCATCGCAGTTCGGTGGTCGAGGGGGTGGCCGCGGCCAACCTCCACCTCAGCAAGCCTAGATTGGTCCCTCGTGGTAGTCCCAGTGCCTCCACCGAGACACCCTGGGTCACACAATTACGCGGCTGCCTTTTTGTTTTTTCCTTTTCCTCCATTTCATATCTGTACATATTCAACCGCCAGGATTTGTCTCGATTTGCATCATACCCATCACGACTTGTCCATTGGTTCCTTACACCTGCTTACCAATCGCTGGTCTTTCCTGGGAGGTTCATACAGCATCTGACATCACGAGGCGCATCTCTGATGTTAGAACGAAATCACAAAGGAGGTGAAAAATGGTGTTTGGCGTTCGATTTATGATGGTGGTTCAGCATCAATCAGTAGATGCAATGACCTACGAGGGATTAAAAGGCGTATAGGATGTGCACCGGACAGGTGCTGATATCTGTCTCACGGTGTGCTTCGATCTTGTCTCCCATTTCGATAATGAAACTTCTTGAACTGGTGTTCAATGGAATTCCACTTCGGAGCGTTCTAGAAGAGCGTTAAGCACGATACCCTTGATTGCAGGAGTCGCTAGCAAACGAGAATCCCAATAGTAAGAACTCCGGTTCGACTCGGCCTATTTGCGTGTCAATGCACTGCATCTATTCGACAGCAGGAGTAGTTGACATGACACGAGGCTACGCTATTGCAAAAGATCAATTCCACAGCCTGTCTCTTCATCGCGACGGTCCTCAACAGAAGCAGCAGGGCAACAGCCATAGGGTTTATCGGGGTGGGGGAGATTGGCGTCTCGTGTACATCATCACTACGCTCGCTGATGATGATTCTTGGAGGACAAGCCGTGCTTTAGTATTGAGGCCTAACACTCCTTACGGTACGGCTTGTCAAATATGAGGTGCCTGGCAATGGGGGAAATAAAGAAAATGAAAAAAAAAGTTTTTTTTTTCTTTTGGAAGGGCGCTAGATTATCTAGATAGTTCTTTCACTGGCGCGCTACGTTCAACTCAGGGCCAGTGAACTAGATAGTTGTCTGAGCAATAGTGGTGGCTATGACAGCCATTTCTCTTTCAATTGTTTTTATTTGTTGACGCCGTGTGACTGATTGTATTATCCTTAAGTTCCTCTGCTTAATCGGGTGTGAAGTAAAGAGATCAGCATAATGGATAGATTAAATATCTGCAGTAGTCAAGTAATAGATACATATATCGAGGAAGTTCGTAAGAATTGATCCTATGTATCCGAAAGGTGTTGAGACAGCAATACCGCTCGTTCACAAGAACGAGAGCAAAGTTCGATCTTCGGATGGAATGAGAGCCAGATGACACGGAGAATTCGGTCGAAAGAGCCCAATTTAATATCCGATAGTGATTGTCTGATTGATCTATCCATATGCGCCGGGAGAGACCCGGTTCGTCTATGGATTATCATCAATGCTGCATCGATTACCTACCAATGCGTGTATTCGCGCATTTCACTCGTCCTTACGCCGGCGGCGGCCCAAATCCTACTGACATGGATCGCGCGCTTCGAAGATCACTGGTGATACTATATGTTTGAATAGTGATCTCAGGCTGTGTAGCGCAATGTACTTGGTAGTGTAGTGTAGTATAGTGTAGTTTGGGAGATGCTCGAATTAGGAGGATCGAGGTTTTTTTCTACAGGTGAGAAAAGTTGGGATCCTTGGTGGCTGGGCGCACGGACCAAGTGTATGATGCCAAGCAGCTAATCAGGGGTTATTGACTAGGGTACCTGTAGTACGGCCGACTCGTAGAGATAATATTTTACAGGCCAAAATGAGGATTCAGTGTTGATGAAATATCGCCGAACTTGGTTTCTTTTCCCAGCTTCTTCATATTGACTGTTACTGCCCAAGGCCGCCGGAATTTAATAGCGCTTCTTCGTTAAGAGCATCGTCCAAAAGCAACGGGGGCAATGCGATAGTATCCCTTATACGATGATATCATTTTTCTGACTCGAGAGCCGAAACTAGGACGATACCATATTGAACACGAAGAAATGGGGGTCTAGGGAATCATTCTAGCAATTGACGATGTCTACAAGATGTCCCTTGACATGCCGCGCTACATCAGAGCAGGATTATACGGGGCGACGAAGCGACTATAGTCAAGGTAAAGGTGGCGTCTTTATGAAATATCGTATTCATCAAGCTACAAGCCGCTTGCCGATGGGTAAGACGATGAACTAACGCAGGCTCATTTCGCCACGAATGCATTAAGCATGTTGGAAATGGTGACCAAGTCGCACGTCTCACAACAAATCGGAATTTATGCCCCTTTCATGAGATCTCATGTTAGCCGGCCATCGGCTAAAGCTGTCAAGGCATTTGTTATTCGTTTAAAGAGAAGTCAGTCTGATGCCATAGTTTGGTCTTTTTAACTACCTAGGTACTTAGGCTGCATGAGACTCCTAACTTCAAATCCTCCACTGCTCGTCATCTTCTGAATGAAATCATGGAGACTTGAGAGCTTCCTCATTCACTGCACGTCTTATTTTAAAGAAGGGGGAGGAGCAAGAAGAAGTGCCAGGTCATCGTTAGGGCATGGTTCGACGAAAGCTTCGCAGACAATTGTCGCCGACCCAATCTGTATCTCCCAACTCACTTCTTCTTCGGCTGTTGTTTAGAAGTGCTTTGGTGAGAAGTGTCTAGGCGGAGAGGGACCGTTTCAAAGCCGTCTTTATCCTTGCCCTTCGGTTGATCGTCATCAGCATTTGGAGGCGGCCAATAGTCCCAGCTGGACACGAGCGGCCCGTCCTTCACGATGGGATTCTTCTTGTCAACGAGCACGAACATGTCCTCTTCCTTTTCCTTGGCAGCCTCCTGTCGATCGAATCGATCGAGTCTTTTGGGCTGTTTGGACTTCTCGGGCTTTGAGCCGCTGCCTTTGCTGGTACTGCCGCCGCCGACATTGCTACCGCCGGCGTTGCCGCTACCGCCGGTGCTACTGCCGCTACCGGTGTTGCCTGACTTCTTATTCCAGTTGCCGAACATTGTGACTTGGTCTGTCTTCTGACTCGCGAGTATCTGAGGTATGGCACGATTTCGGTGTCACGAGGGCAAGTCTGGCGATTCAGAAACAGTAGATATAATGTCAGAGACCACCTATACACTCACGTAGTCACCGAGACAGATGCTGTTAGTACTTACTGGTAGCGTTGTGTATCCGGACGGGACCAGTGTCCGGTTGTTATGGTACCTTCTAGATAGTGTCAGAGCGTATCCCGTACCACTGGAAATAAACACTTCGTTGCGTAACATATGTGCTCCCTTACCTCTTTTCCTTTCCGTAGCTGAAACTCACAGTCCGGTTGTCTTGTTTATCGATGTAGGACTTGTGTTACGGTACAGTTCCAGGTGCCCTCGCGAGGAAGTAAGTTGCTTAATATACTTCGACGGGATATTCTCCGCAGCTAGGAGGGCTTGAAACTGCCCAGGTTTTCTGCGGTCCTCAATGGAAGCTCCTAGGTGCGAGTCGCCGTCGGTATGTTGATTCTAGCTGGCGAGAGCTTCCAGTCCAAACATCGGAGGGCAGTTGTTTGCCGTCGGCCCACGCAAATCTGAAACCGCACCAGAGTCCTGAGCATTTGCAATTGCAATACGCATAGTGGGCGCATTATATAAGTATGTATTTACACAAAGCTTAAGAAATCATGGAGTGATCATGGATCCATGATGATAATCTTCTTGCTGGCCAATCCGTGCTGTTGGTAACAATCACGCATATATAGCATTTCCAGTTCAAGTTTAATATTGCGCTACGTAGAGTGATTGCACTTAATTTGTAACTCTATTGTGGACGTGATAAAATCAATTTCTCTACTAGCACTAAACTTTCATTTCGACTTTCACTGCTTTGGCTACCGAAACTGCAATAAAGGAGAGAGAAACTAGAATAACCCGCCTTTCAGCTATATCTCAATCTAGAAAAGAAGGTCCTAGATATACATGATACCTTGTTGACCAAGAACACCTACCGCGCTTTTAGCAACTAAGGAAGGCAAGATGAGACCAATAAAGGAGCAGCACGAACTTGCTTCAAGAAGCTGCTAGGGGATCGAACTCCGGAAAGAACGCATCAATAAATTTTGCCGCCATTAGATGGAAAGAGAGGAAGGGCCTCTGAGATAGAGGAGGATGAGGGCGGGCGCCATCTGCTAATCATGTATGTCAAGAACTAGATGGGCTGCATCATACCTTTGCGGTAAGAGCACGGTAGGTATAGAACGGCATATAGGTCCCTATTCAGTGACAGTGATGCATGCGCAATTAGCTAGTCACAGATTTCGGTGCACGTGCTAAGGGGTGGTCTTCAGCATGACGCCTAGCGCTATCTACACAATTTGAACGTGGTCCTGGTGTTCATATGGTTCCTCACAAGTTGGTAATTTAACCATGCGGCGAGATACCAAGGCCTAGATGCTGTTGAAGAAGTAGAACGGCTAAAATAATGAAAGTCTTTTTCGTTGGCGGTAACTACGGGCGGAATAGAGTTACGGGAGATAGCGAAGAGCCGATGAATCTAATTTGTGAGTCAAGGGGGCTGGCCTGGATGGTGTCAGTGTTAAGCCTCAACTAGACATTGTCAAATGAAAAAGAAAGAAAAAACCGGCAAGAAACTAAAGCTACGTATAATGTACGGCAACAACTGTATCATTAGACAATCTTTCCGTTATCTTTCATCCAATCGCCGGTGCTCTTCGGAGTCTGCTTGGGCGGCTCAAATGCGGCGGCCTTATAAAGCCACTCAAGTGAGCTCCCCTTTTGTTTCTTTTCGGCTTCATCTTTTGGCGATTCAGTCTTAGTAGGGCTCGGAGGGTTCGGAGGGTTCTTCGCGTCCTTACTGTCAGACATTGTGGCCTTTGACTCAACTTTTGACTTTGCACGAGTCTCTTATGGGCAATATAGTGAGATACCTTGGCTTCTCTTTGAATATATCGGTCAGGATGGGAGTGGTTTCGCTTGATTCACACTTGGAGAGGAAACCAATGAGTAATATATAGAGATTTAGTATTCGTCTATTACTCTTCGAGAGTACCAGATTGCTGTTCTCCTGTCAGTAGAATATTCTATCAATCTCTATTAGTGAAACAATCGCTTTGTATTCTGCGTTGAAACCACGACTCCTGTCTGTAGGGCGGTTGTTTCAGGATCATCGAGCCGTTCTCTTCATCACTCATAGAGGGGCAAAGAAAAATGACAAAGACGCCAGAACAAAAAAAGAGATGGAAGGGGTCTATGTAGGCTGGTATCCCTAGCGATTAGGGAGCATCAGGAATTGAGCCCGATGCGGGGGTCGAACCTATTCGACTGTCAATAATTGCGTCTGTGTATTGTGTGTACTACACTGATCGTGCACTTACCCGCAACCTTGAGATTAAGAGTCTCACGCTCTACCGATTGAGCTAACCGGGCAGATATTCGTCTCGTGGGTGATATTACATAAATAGACCGATGGTGTAGAGGAAATACGCCTTGTGGGACTTTCTGTGGTTCGCTGTGGCGTCACAGTATTTACACACGAATCTATCGTCCGTGCGTGCTACGTGAGCGGAAAAGTCAAGAGAGTACTCCATATGTGCTTCTATTGCCTTAGCCATAAAAAGGGAGTAACCGGAGTGAGAGATAATGAGTAGGCATATTGACGATAAAGTAGTTAACTGAAATGTTGTTATGGGACTACCTAGGTAGCTCAGATGGCATGAAGCTTCGCTACATCGTGAACGACGCTTCAGGGGTTAAATTGCAGCGCTGTTCACTAAAGGTCCGGACAGAAGAGAGATTCAGCCAGTCTTTTCCAATTCCGTCTAGCCCCATAAGCCACAGTTTCAGTCAAGCCACAAATAAATACCCGAAATGCAAGCTAAGCCTCGGTACAGAGTACGTACCTTCTTATCAGCAAAGTGGAGCCTCGAGCTTCAGAGCTTGGATCCAAAATTTTTAATCTGGCGCCGCAGTTTTCCCATTCGCGCAACAACGGCAGCCAGCTCCCAGCAGCATTCTTGATCTACCAACCAATTTGAAGCGCGAAAGCCAATCCCTACGAAACGACCGCGCCCTCTTGGACGTATATATCTATCGAGTATCGTGTATGCGCACGCACACGCGCCAATTGACCGATCCACGATGCCGCACATCGACTATCTCCTGCACGAGACGGCGACGGGGTATGCGCTCTTCAAGGTCCTGCACCAGCAGGACGATGTAGCGCTGCGCCTGGAGCAAACGAAGCAGGCCGCCGAGGACCTGGCCAAGCTCGGCAAGATGATCAGCCTCACGTCCTTCGCTGTATGGAAGTCGGCCGCCGACGCGCTCGAGAACATCCACGCCATCTCCGAGGGCCTGATGACCGACTACCTCAAATCCACCATCGAGCTCATCATCCCCGTCTCCAAGAAGAGCAAGATCGTTCTGGGCGTCGCTGACAAGAACCTGGCTGGCAACATCAAGGCCGCCTTCCCCGGCATCGAGGCCGAGACCGGTGACACGTCCGATGTCGTCGCTTTTCTCCTTCGTGGAGTCCGCATGCACTCGTCCAAGCTCCTCAAGGATCTGAATGAGGGAGACGAAGAGAGGGCCCAGCTGGGCCTCGGTCATGCTTGTAAGGGCGCTCGGATGCCTCCAGCCTCACCGTTGCACTATGCTGACGGCTTTGCCCAGACTCACGATCTAAGGTCAAGTTCAATGTTCACCGGAATGACAATCATAGTAAGTCCTCGTAGTCATGGCTGTACCAGATCTACCGGAATCTTGAGATGAATTCATGAGATTGGTTTCGAAATGGTAACTGACAAACATCGTTTTAGTTATCCGTGCTATAGCAACGTAAGTCGAACTGCAAAACCACGCTTTACTAGACTTCCATTAACTCTCTCCTGTATAGCCTGGACAATCTAGACAAGGTATGTCTTCGATCGCTGCGGTTGTTCGTACCAGATCACGAGTAACATTAATTGCTGACATTTCACGCAGGGCATCAATTTATTTGCTCAGAAGCTGTAAGTGCCACTACACAGCAATACCTTCCCGTGATGGCCGATGCTAGGAGCAGATATCTCGCCATTCATATAGGACACATGTTCCAAATCAAATCGGTGCTGACCATTGGTTTCCCTGTGATACAGCCGCGAGTGGTACAGCTGGCATTTCCCTGAATTGGTATGTATGATGCCCACCCTTGCTGCATCGCGCCTAACGTGTACGGTTTAGTACGCGATATGTTCCGATAATCTCACCTACGCAAAAGTAGCGGGCTTTGTAGGAGATAAGAGCACATTAAGCGAAGACAAGCTGCATGAATTGGCTGGACTAGTTGGTGATGACGAGGAAAAGGCGACCGAGATCATCATGAAGGCGAAAATATCTATGGGAAGAGAGATCAGCGAAGTCGACCTTGAAAATGTTCTCACATTTGCCCAAAAGGTGCAAAGCCTAGCAGGTAAGGCTCGGATTCGCGTCACACATGACTTGCAATTACTGATCTCTTTTTCCTCGAAACAATATAGAATATCGACGGACTTTGTATTCATATTTAACGAATAAGATGGATACTGTAGCCCCAAATCTTGCTACTCTGAGTAAGCGCATCCTCATTATCCGTTCGGCTCTTTGGGTTAGGGGCTTGTTTCCTCCTCAAGCTAGGAAGACCTAGCCATTGTTCCACTGTCAGTGGCATTGCTAACCCTGATCGCAAATAGTTGGGGATATAGTGGCTGCTCGCCTTATCCAAAAAGCCGGCTCTCTTACCAACCTCTCCAAATACCCTGCTTCTACCCTTCAAATACTGGGCGCAGAAAAGGCTTTGTTCAGGGCTCTCAAAACGAAAAGGCAAGTACACAGCTCTCTCCGAATTTTAACCGTGCCCGTGGATTCTCGGTGACTTTATACTATGTACCACAAATTCTAACAATAATTATCTCCTGAAGCGCTACACCAAAGTATGGTCTTATCTTCCACAGCAGCTTTATTGGACGAGCTGCGCAGAAAGATAAAGGTCGAATCTCCAGATATTTGGCAAACAAATGCAGTCTGGCGTAAGTATTGTTCTGTCACCTCCCTAGGCTTAATAGAAGAGCGGTTGCTGATGAGGTCCGACAAAGTGCTCGTATCGATACCTTTTCCGAGCAACCTTCTAAGAAATTCGGCGAGGCCCTGCGGAACCAAGTTGAGGATAGACTAGAGTTTTATGCCACTGGCAAGAAGCCTACCAAAAACGCCGACGCCATGGTATGTTCTGTTCTTGGGTACTATCATCCTAGCCACTAACGCATCGATAGGACAAGGCTGTAGCGGATTTACTGGCCGAGGGCGAAAGCATAGCCATCGACACCGAGATGATTGATGCGCCGCTCCCGCCTACGGCGCAGACATCAGAGAAAGAGAAGAAATCTAAGGACAAAAAGGAGAAGAAGGAAAAGAAGGACAAGGAGGAGAAGAAAGAGAAGAAGCGCAAACACCGTGACGCCAAGGATGCCGAGGATGGAGACGCCGAGGTCGAGGGCGAGAAGAAGAGGAAAAAGAAGAAGAGGCACTCCGAGGCGTAATCCGAAATCCAACCCGCCCGCTGAGGCGCAATGTCGAACTCGGCAATCTGTCTGCCGGATCTCGGGGAACCGGTGTCTCGCGCATGGTAATAGGCGTTTCGGATCTGGGATGCTCTTTCTTGCTGGTACTTCGATATTTCTCTGTATCTGCCTTTCTCTGCCTCTGCCTCTCTTTCTGTGTATGTGTGCGTACCTTGCTTGTATACATGTCTGGGGCTAATACCCATCTAACCATACTATCTTGCTTGCTGTCAATTCACCCCTGCTTCCTGCCACACGAGGAAGCATAGCTCCTCAGATTTCTCAGTATTTGTGAAGAGCGCTATCACTAGCAGAATTGACAAGGGATAAGTAAGCAAGTTAGATGATGGTATCTTCACATTGATCTATCTCATCGTAGATGCCAATCGTAGCAAAAAGAGAGAGGCACACCCAGCGAGCCAGCCCCCATCCCGGCCCGGCCCCCTTGCGCCACGCCTTCCCATTGGACAACGACGCCTCCAACGCCATTATAATGCCTATGCCTGTCTGTCTGCTCCATCTGCTCTTTCTTTCTCTTTTTCTCTCTCCTTGTGTCTTATCTCGCTTTGCCATCATTTCATTCATCTGTACATGTAATCTCGTCCTCGCGCGCTCAGCGTGTCGTGCACTAGTCTACCTAGGTACTTAAACAGAAGTGATGAATGTATGGCGCTTATGTGACGGTTGAGGCGAACGGCGACTTGTGTATGTTGTATGTTGTATGTATGCAGGTATATGTATATGCGCATGTGTCCGTATAAGTGTGTGACTAATTTCCCTCGCTGCCAAATTCTTGGGTCCACTCGGAATTCCGTTTCAAGTCTTCGTCGGCGACCGTCGGCCTCGACGACTTGATGGCCTTGACGAAGTCTTTGAAGTCGACGAGCGGTTCGAGGAGCGTTTCTGCGTCGATATCGTCCCACGTCATCTCCTTTGCGCCCGGGCTGCCGGGCGAACATGGCGTGACCCTTAATACACCGTCTACAGTTACCTGGGTTGCAGTAGCTCATGTTAGTGCCTGTTCGCGCGTGGTGTCCGTGGAAGGGAAAGAAAGGTGTAAAAGAGATTTGACGTACCTCTTTGAAATGCGTCGCCTGCTGGATTTTCCGTACGGGCTGCATCAGCGCGTCCTGTACGGCAATGGTTATATCGCTGCCCGAGTAACCGTCGGCTAGTTTAGCGAGTTCACGGTAGTCTTCGCTCTTGAGTGTGGTGGGCGTCTCGCCAATGGCGATCTTGAACATAGTTGTCCTGGCGCCGACGTCGGGTAGGCTGATGTGGACTCTGCGCTGGAAACGTCTTCGTATGGCGGCATCCAGTTGCCATGGAATGTTTGTGGCGCCGAGCACGAGCACGCCTGTCGAGTCTTTGCCCACACCATCCATCTGAACCAGCATTTCCGTCTTGATGCGCCGGGACGCTTCCGATTCGCCTTCGCCGCGGGGACCGCAGAGGGCGTCGACTTCGTCTATGAATATAATCGATGGTTTGTTCTCGCGGGCCATGGCAAACAGCTGTTTCACGAGCCTGCACATGACAAAAAAAGGCCTTGTTCAGCATGCCACTTGTGTCCTGTGCTAGAAAAAGGCTAGAGCTAGACGTACCGTTCGCTTTCACCCATCCACTTGCTGACCAGATCGCTACTGCTCACGCTGAAAAAGGTGCTTTTGGCCTCAGTAGCCACAGCCTTGGCCAGATAACTCTTACCGGTACCGGGCGGACCGTACAGCAGGATGCCCTTCCACGGCTTCCGCTTGCCAGTGAAGAGGTGGGGAAACTTGATGGGCAGCAGCACGGCCTCTTTGAGAGCCTCCTTTGCGCCGTCAAGGCCGGCAACGTCGTCCCACTTGACATTGGGACGGTCCTGCAGAATGGCGCCAGCGAGGGCGTTGCGCAGCTTGCGCGAATCTTCGTCAACAGCACCATCCTCGCCGTCCTGCTTGCCTTTGGCAGTGCCACCGGTGGACGAGCCGTTAGCGCCGACCATGCCAGGTTTCTTGCGCTTGGCGTCTGCGTCGGCGAGGTGGGCTTTCAGCTTCTCGGCGCGGTCCATGTACTCGCCCGTCTTCTGGCGGATCATCTCCTTGGACTTGGGGTTCTTCTCCCACTTGAGCGCCAGCATGAACAGCTCGAGTGACTGGTAGTATAGCTGGTACGCCTTCTCGTACTGGTTGCCATTGTCGGCGTCGATGGCGCGGCGCACCGTGTCGATGGCCCGCCCGAGAAAGTCGGTGTTGGACATGCTCGGGATTGTTTACGGTCTGTTGGAATACGGGGAGCGGAGATCTTCGTTGGTGGGAGGGTCGCAGGATCGCAGGATCGGAGGATGTGTAAGTCGAGTTGCCCCCAAAAAGAGGGCGATCGTTGTAGAATCGTACAGGAATATACTGGGCTGGGCTGGGCTGGACGAGGCCGCAGCGAGGAAATGGGAAAGAAACTGGGCGGGCTGATGTTTGTGACGTTGGTGTTGTGCCTGGCTGGGATTGGTGTTCAGTGCAGCGTTGTTGTCGTCGCCTGGGGAGCAACAATGGGTCTAGCCTAATGTAGACTTAGACTGTCCTAGAGGGGCTAGATGTCCAGCGCAGGATCTAGCTAAACCGAACTACCTTACCAGTGGAAGACACATGCCAAGAAGCACTGGCCACTGCCTACTATCCTCTCTATCCTTAAAGAAACTCGGGCAATCACGGTCTATTTTCCCTGCAAGCACAGAGTATGAGTCGCTTTATCGTTATTCTGCCGACTTGACATTTTGCAATTGTTCTCTGAGCTCACAGTGTAAACTACAACCTACCCTGCCTATTGTTCGACTTGGCCGGTCCACCATTTCCTCATACACAACAAAAAGCAGACTTGCAAGGTCAACCATGGCTGAAGTGCAAGCTCAGTTGCAGGCACTGTCAGAAGAGTACCAGAAACTGCAACAAGAACTCCAGACGGCTGTCGATGCCCGACAAAAGGTGGAAGCTCAAAGACAGGAGAATATCGGGGTACAAAATGTCAGTCAGCCATACTTCGTTCAACTAATATTCATTCATTTTTCCAATGTTTCTTGGTGCTTTTTCTCTAGTAGATATGGATATTTTCGCTGACAGAGTAGACACAGGAATTCAAGAGATTAAAAGATGGCGAAAGCATATACAAGCTCGCAGGCCCCATCTTATTAAAGCAAGAAAAGGTCGAAGCGGAGAGCACAGTCAACGGCCGCCTCGAGTTTATCGGTAAAGAGTTGTGAGTCATGGTATCCTACCCAATTATTGGAGTGTTATTGACGCTTCGTGCGCCCCGAGTAGGCAGAGATCCGAAGGCCAGATCAAGGAGATACAGGATAAACTAGAAAAGAAAAAGAGCGAGATCATACAAGCCCAAGCCGGGCTTCAGGCTGCTGGTGCCGCTTCGGGGAAGGCTGCGGTTAAGGCTTGATCGTGCAAGAGTGAGATACCGTACAATCAGAGCCCAACAATTTTTGCTCTTCCCATTCCAGGCCGCCCTCTCACCTGAAGGCGGGAAGTACGCGCGACTATGGTGAAATCTGGAAGGACAAAATAAACAACCTTAGATTTTCAATGTACTTCAGCAAGATCCGTTCGAAAATAACACATGGCATGATATGAAGAAAAATATAGCAGAACTATGTTGTCGCATATAGAAGATCAATTACTTCGTACACTGGGTAAGTATGCCGTATGTGCATTGCTTAGCCACAGGCGTGTCAAGTGAATGACGTAAATTAGCGCCAGAACTGCCCCGCGATGTGGCTTTAATGCAAGGGGAGGGAAGGGCGGGGTGGGTACACCTTGCTGGGCGAAAGCTGCTATCTGCGCGTCGGCTGCATCCCTGCATCAGGTAGGTAGTTTAAACGGCTGCCTTCAATCTACAACACACCTAGGTACCACACAGCTTCGCTACCGTACTCTTCACAAGCTCCCCTCATCCTCCTGCACTGATCCGCCTTCTTACATACCTCTAAATCTCACTTTGAATCTCGCCATTACAAACCTACGCATAGTGTCGCCCCAGCTTTGGTTTCCCCGCCTAGCTCCGAGATCACGATCGATCGTCGTTCCGTTCCGTTCCATGGCCACGTAGGCTGCCAGTGTCAGTGCCAGGCTGCCTGCGTCTCGTCTCGTCTCTGCCGGCGACCGCGCCTGATTGACCGCGACTGACCGACCGAAGATGGCGACGGAGGAGGAAGCGGCTGTGGGCCGACCGCTCACCGTCAAAGAGATCTCGGATCGGGCACAAGCGTTCGAATGGAATGCCAACATACCGTTCAAGCATTGGCTGCGAACAACGCAGACCATTCAGCAGGAAGCCGACATGTACCTGCGCGACGGCAACTTTCCCCAAGCCTACCTCCTCTACCTGCGATATTCGACTCTGGTCGTCGATCTCCTCAAGACACACCCGGAGTACAAGACGCCCGAAGCTCGAAAAGCCCTGCAGAGCAAGTTCCTCACCATTGACCTAGTCTTCAACCACCTGGAACAGATCAAGCCTATACTACAGAAGCGCCACGACGAGTGGGAGAGCATCCAGTCCAGCAAGCGAGCCGCGCCCGACCGTGAGCGACAGCGTCAGCGACAGCGCTCTCCTGGAGAACGAGGCGAGCGTCCTCCGTCCGAATCGTACGAACGGCATGCCTCGAAAGACCCGGCCCTGTCATATGTCAGTCACCTATTGGATGCCAGCGAACACCAGGATCTCGCCGTCGAGCTTGCGCAGAAAGAGATCCAGAGACGGGACGCAAGCCGAAAGGCGACTAGTCGGAACGGCACGGCTCATCCGGAGCACCACGGCCGCCGTACTGCCGGCTTCTGGGATACCTGGACTAAGGATATTGCCGACAAGCAGGCCGAGGATGAAGAAGTTTTCCGCAGGCAGATGGAGTCAACAAGAAGAGCTCTAGATCGGGACACGGACCACGCGGACCACGGAGAACACTGGGGCTCTACAGTTTCCCATACTGGTGGCGTGCGGCACACAACGGACCGCTCGTCGAAACCAGCACCTACCGTCAGCTATTCTTATCCGAAAATAGCCAAATCGGCTCCCGTGGATTACAGCCCTCAGGTTCCCGAGAGCCAGAGTAAAAAGGAGAAACCGGCACCCCAACCGCCTCGGCCCCCTAAACGGGAAGTTGTTGACTCGGTGCTTATTCCCGAGCGCCCAGCAAAGACACCACATCCTTCTGGAGAGGCGATTGCCAGTTTACCCACTATTACCAAAGATTCGCACGAACTGCCGTCTCGCCCGCCGAAAGTACACGATTCGGCCCCCAAGCCGCCAAAGAAGCACCAGAGCGTGGCTTTCAAACCAGCCGCATATCTCGAGAATGGCAAGCCCATCCGACCTGTCTTCCTTCCACGTCAACTTCGCCGTCGATTCCTTGAAATCGCCGATGAGAACACGAGACGTGGCCTCGAGATGTGTGGGATCTTGTGTGGAACCGCCGTTAACAACGCGCTGTTCATACGCTGTTTGCTCATCCCTGAGCAGAAATGCACCTCAGACACCTGCGAGACGGAGAACGAGACTTCGATGGTGGATTACTGCATGCAGGAAGACCTGCTGATGCTGGGCTGGATACACACACATCCTACACAGACCTGTTTCATGAGCTCCCGGGATCTGCACACACAATCCGGATACCAGGTTATGTTGCCTGAGAGTATTGCGATTGTGTGCGCGCCCAAGTTCAAGCCTTCGTGAGTCCGACCCCCTCCTGCAATGTTAATCATCCCGTGCAAGCTTCTCACATTTCCCCCCAGCTACGGTATTTTCCGACTCACCAATCCACCTGGATTGTCGCATATCCTGGAATGCGAACAAACTTCCACTTTCCACGCACATTCTGTGGACAATCTTTACACCGAGGCAGAGCATCCTCCAGGTCATGTGTATGAACACGATAATCTTGACTTTTATGTGAAGGATCTTCGACCCAGCGCCCGCAGTGGCGCCGTCCTGAATAACAAATTCTAGAGCATTAAATCTGGATGGGTCGGCCAAGGCGCGGGTCTAGGTGAGCTGGTGTGCTGCTCTTGTTCGGCCCGTCTATCTAATCAAAGAGCAAATTGCCTTTGCTCATGGCCCAGTTCATCACCATCACGCAAACCCCGCAAATTACGCAAAAGCAGGAAAGACAATTGATACCCAAGAGCTGTATTCGAATTTTACCTTCTGTTCTCTTTTTCTCTTACGCCCATCTCATGTACGAGTCCAAGCCATGGGTTCATTACCATATAGCACGGAGTTTAATTGGTCGTCTCAAGCAAGGCCGGGCCTTGACGCATTGGCTGGCGTTAAGTGGCGACATCGATATCTGGTGGAATGGGAAGCTGAAAAGGGCTTTCTAAGGGAACGGACGTAATTGGCACGGTGAGATAAACACATAGATCGTGGCGGTCCAACGTGGCTCGGCCAAATTGTACCAAGCTTTCGAAAGGCAACGAAAGTGTCTTGCAATACATGTTTCGTACAATATACTTACGTTGTATTGCATGCTAGAACATCATGACCCCTCGTCATGAACGCAATTCAATCGGTGAGAAAGTTCGCTTGATAATTATTTGAATTCCATGGCGTCCGAATTACTGAACGATAAAATACTGATAGTGACAGCTTCATCGATATATCAAAATTAAGCACGCAGCGGGTAGACTTCTAGGTAAATATTATCATGAAATCTGGGCAGCGAATACATATAATTAATCTCGATACGGGGAAGGCTGTGCTAAGTTATTATCAAGAATATTCGAGTGGAATTATCTCGCTGTAGACAATATCCGTGGCTCTGTCCACTTCTCGGATTTTCCCATCACCAACGCCCGCATGAGCGAGCCCAAGTGCGTGGGTATCACCATCTGGGGTGCCCGCAACCCAGTGAGCCTACTTCCCCTCCCTTGTTCTTTACATTTTTTTCTTCCCGTAGCTCATTGAGAGTCTCCCATCTCCACTGTGAATTAACGTCGGTTCCCGGTGCTATACCGAGCCACTCCGTCGGTTGGGAACCCATTGCTGCTGTGTGCTTGATCCCCCCCCTTGGAGTCTTGGGCGCTCGCTCAGCCTTATTGCCCAGCAAACCCCCGTACAGGTCAACTTTCTTCTCGAAGTGGACCTGTCTGTGGTCTAAAATGTACATCCAGCTCGTGATCATCCTCTTTAATGCGGATCATGGCTTTATCACTAGAGTCCAGCCCCCTAATCGCCGGTTTCATCATGAAGAGCGTGTCCACATTAGGCCACGATCTTGAAATCGTCATCCAGCCTGGCTCCGACGTCGGCGGGAGGTTTGGGGAACCAAGCTGGACAACAAGCTCATCGATGAGCTCTTGTACGGCTGCTCTCGCCGTGTCGCTCCGATGGAAACGAGGCACCATACCCCCAATAGCTGTCGAGACCGTTCGCTGACGGTCGTGTTAGTGAGTTCTGGGTATTTTTCCCTGCAGATCCATATTCTGCATCCCTTGTTATAGCGGGGTCGCGAGCAGCCTTCATGGTCACTCCCCTGATTTCGATCATTTCCAGTGATACTGAGGGCTGATGAAGATACCAAGCGTGACATTGAGAATCTGTGTCGGCGATGCTTTAGGGCTCGTCCGTAGCGATTGCTTTGAATTAACAAAAGGATCTTGGACGCGTACAGGGGTGAACTGGCAAGATCGTGACTTGCGAATCTGTAGCTAGACGGAGATTGTTGGGTTCGTCAGTTGACGGAGTGAATGCGATGCCGGACCTTGGGAAGCCTCTCTCTGGCGCATTGCCAGCTATACGTGTCGTGTTTTTTCGGCACGAAGTAGCGGAGTAATTGCGAGTGAAGCGGTTCCGGTGAAGTGACAAAAGGCTTTTGCTTTTGTATTGGAATAGACGTCAGAAGCGATCTTGCAAGACCGTGGGTTGCTGACCAATGCTGCCAAGCCCGCCTGTTCGTGCGCTCGAACAATACTCTGAGATCAACCTTGAGATGTACGGTAGGAGTAAAGTTCAAATTTGAGAAGGGGGAGTCAGTGACTCGTGACAGCGTATCAAGGCGAAAATCCGCGGCGAAGGTGTAATAACGACAACCAGGGGCTCAGCACGAACTCGGGCACCCTTGTCTGCATCTTGAGGGCTTGGGCTTGGGCGTGGAGCCGCGAGCTTTTTCGCTTTGGTCATCAAAGTGTTCAGGATAGGGATCAGGAAAGCAGCGGTTTTTCCCGAACCTGGTTTAGACTTAAGTTCGGATATGTTTTTATTTCTGAGTATTTGCCTATGACTCACCAGTTTGGGCAATCGCAAGTAAGTCGTACCCCATTCTGATAGCTGGGATGCAGTAAGGCTGAATTCCTTGCCCTGCGGCACTGCTCCAATATCAGGGTACAGGGGTGAACTGGCAAGATCATGACTTGCGAATCTGTAGTGGCAAGCGTGAGAAGTTAAGTCTGTGCACCAGCGCGTTCCGCTGCCGGCACCCAAGGCGAAGATCCGCGCCGTGGCCACTAGGGCGCCGTCATTCAGTAGTTCCCCGGGTTTCGCGGGAGATAGTTTAATGTAGTGTTGAGAGATCGGCAACTTCGTGACGTGTTAAGTTGATGCTAGGCATTGTTAGCTTTTAAGTTTCTCTTTTACAGATGGGGCGGAGACCATTGGGCCCACAGGCAACCCAGCAGTCAACTAGAGCTTCTTAGATTACCCCACTTGCTCTGTTTTTATTACACTGAGAAGCATTGCGCAGGTCAAACCTACCAAGCTTTATCACCGTATGAATGGCATCCTTTAGCAACACTTGGGTCATAATACGAATAAAGGAGTGCAAGTGATTAAGCGCCCGACTCAATAACACTTTATTATTGCCGGTAGTGTAGTGGTTCAGTATTGCATTCCTGTTCCTTTACAGTTTGTGAATTCGGACCCTTGGCCGCTTGTACTCCTTTATACGTGCCGTGACAACTTGTGTGTTTCAAAACTGGCCATTTCTATTGAAAACTTCGGAAAATACCACTCACATGTCCTCTGCAAGCTGGACAGCAATCGCTAATATATTCAAAAACAGCAAACCGGGGTTGGCACGAAATTCCCTCGCAAGCAAAGCACAATAAAACATGGCGTATATGAGAAGAGCTTCTGTGTTCCCCCTTTGATGAAAACGATAATTAACTCCAATGCCAGCCTGAGTCCATACTCTAGCTGTGTTTAAGCGAGGGCTTTACGAAAGAAAAGAAGGAAAAAGAAGAAAAAACCCTCGTTAGGAGAAATATAACTAAGTAATTGTGAGGAACAATGGCTAAATGGTTTCATGAAGAATTTTAGGGAAACAGATTCTAGAAGGACGCATAGAGTATCACGGTCACAGAGCTTCAGATCTTTACCAAAGTGTACCTAATTACATCAATGAATAATCAGTACTAGGCAAGTTGTCATGACATACTTTATCAAAATATCTGTAAATTCAATAATGTCCTGCGGGCAGTTGCTAATGTAAGAAGGTATGACGAATAGTGCCTGCAGCACTTCAAGCCCTCACGCATAACGTTGTGCTACTGACATATTTACACCGACCTACAACACCAACACCGCCTTAGTTGTCAACTCTAACAATTGGGATCATTTTATTGTTAATATTATGCCGAATTTAATACATTACTCCTGTGCTCTTGTGTGAATGGTTTGTAAGAAAATCATCATTGCTGTGCGGAAAAATAAGCTTATCATGAACCCAACGATACGCAGGAGCGGGGCAGGGCATTGCTTTCGGCTTGCAATCAAATTTCATTCTGTCCCAGGCAAACCCATTGACCACAATGCATCACCGATCCATCATTCAAACCACACTCCAGATCCAAAACGACACGACTGTCTTCCCGATATAAGTTCACATGCCGATATATACCCACGAACCAATCACTCAAGGCAACACATAACAAATCGGATATGGACGCCTCAAACAAAAGCCTACACTACTCCGACTCTTTTGCAATCAGCTGCGGCACGGTATCGATCGACAGGGAGGCATCTATGGTCCTCCTCATCCGTTGGAGGAAGACTGGCGAAGTGTTTCTCCCCAAGGGCCGAAAGAACGTTGGGGAGACACTTGAAGAGACGGCGATCCGAGAAACTTTTGAGGAGACAGGCTTGCCCGTCCAACTCTTGCCCGTACAGATAAAGACACTGGCCACTTCACCGTCTTCCAAAGCCGCTACAACTACTGAAGAGCCCACCGCGACTACTGAGCCAATTGCTGTGACACAGCGCGTCGCTAATGGGGTACTGAAAATCATATTTTGGTACGTGGCTTCAGGAGATTCAACAGCGGTTCCACAGGAAGGCACACAGCAAGAAAATGAAGATTTCGATACTCTTTGGGTTCATTTCCATGATCTCGACGCTACGTTAACCTTTGAAGATGACCGGGGTGTTGCCCGCGCAGCCATCACCGCCGTCCGGGATACTGTTGTGCCGGCGTAGGTGGCAAGCACGGGTTCTATTACAGACTTGAGACTTGGGCGGTATTGTTACACAGCTTACTCGTATGATTTCTGAAGGGATGTGGCAACATAGACTGGCATCATACTCTTAATCAAACATATGTTCATCTCTCCTTGTTCAGATCTTCATGCATTACAATATCAGTCCTGCTTTCCTGAACATCTCAAAACTGTCTAACCAGCCTTGAACTGGATCCCCAACAACTTCTTCAAATCCCGTGTTCTTGAGTCTCTCTAAACTTAATTGCCTGTCAAATGTTAACCAATAACCCACACTATCCAATTGACGACTACCAACCCCAACACCCTTTCTAACGGCATTTTCACGCCCACATTCGGAGAATACCCCCTGATGCTTTGCTACATACTCCCCAGGAGTCAACTGCCCCGACCCCTCGGGGAGTTCGCCAACTTTCAAAGCATTGACCTCCTCCCGTATGCTCTCAGTTGGTCCCACACCTACTAAGCCAAACCAACTTGCGATCCGAGACCAGATCTCACCATACGTGGCCGGCGCCTCGCGATCAGCAACGTTGAAAAGCCGGCCGTCGCCGCAGACATCCGGGTGCAGCGAAGCGTAGATCATGAAGCGCGCAAGCGTCGGAGCAGATACAGGGGAAAACAGCGACTTGGCTCCGGCCGCGTTGCCGGGGAAGGGCACTTCGACCATAGCGGGTGTCTCGTCCGACTGAATAGAAATAGATGGCCCGACGCCGTGGTTATGAGCGTACAGAGACAGGTACTGTGCCCAGTGCAGTGCTAGACTGAACTGAGACCCGTTCGGGGTGAAGCCGATCTCGTCTATAGTTAGAGACCATGTACTATATTGTAGTGTGACGGGTGTACACTCACGATCGCATCGGGACAGACCTCGCACCACGTCCATGCCCGGCCCTTACTCGCTGTCCTCAGAACTTCGCGGTACGCGGGGTATACAACGGTCTTGGCCTCTTCGGGCGGGAGATTATCTACCATGTCCTCCGTCAGAAGAGAGGTGAATACGCCCCCGGGCGCGTAAATACCATAGCCCTGATAGTTATCAGCAGAAGCAATAGAATTGCGCGATATGCACGGGATTAATACGCACGCGTGTCCCGCCCGGAAACACTACGAATTGCAAGTTGCGGCTCATCAAGTTATGTGCATCCACGACGTTCTGGAGCATCTGCCGATTCGTCGCGACTTCTTCGATACCATCGGGAAGAGAAGTGAAAACTTATAATATTCGTTAATTATTACATATAATACCTATGTCGCAGCCTCTTCGTATTGCGATAATATACCTACCTAGATAAAACACATGCGTCACAGTATGTACATCTTCGACCTCTCGCCGCAGAGTATCGGCTAACATAATACCATCGCCTCTTCGTAGGTCAATGCCGGAGACGAGCTGCAGAGTTGGCTGATTCGCGTCTGGCGCAGGCCAGTATGACTCGGAGAGCTTCACTTCGCGGTTCGTGACGGCGGTGATCTTGGAGAATGTGCCTGTCTCCGGATATGAGCGTAGTAGTTGCTCCACGACGGCCCAGCCTATCAGGCCGGAGGCGCCAAAGATAATTGCGTGGCGTGGAGGGTCGTCCATCTTGCTATATTGACGAGAAAGGTCCTTCTCTTTGGGGGGTAAGGGACTTTTGCTGTTTAAAAGTCTTATAATGGAAGACGACCCCACAGTTTACGACGGGCGGTGTAGGTATTACATCGTTCCGTACTGTTATCAGGTGATGAATGCAATAAAAGCCATGCTTCCATTCTAGGGCTGTCTACATCTCTATCGTAGTATGCTTGGTTACCATACATTCTTGCCTTCTTAATGATATTCTGTCGTCTCTCGTTAAGCTCTCGTTAAGCTCGCCCTCAAAAAACTCCTCAGTGCCAACGTAGCCTGCTATGCTATGCGATGCAATCATTTCTCTCGTGATCTCGTTCTCCATGATGCTGATGACGACTTTCCACTTCCAAAAGAGTAGCTACCCAACGTCAAGCCTTCCAATTACTTATCATCATCTAGTTGGCAATCCCCGGGCCATAAGTCGAGGCGCCCATCTACGACAGCGTCTTTTCCACATGAACAAGCAGAACCCCACTAGTAGCCGCGCCCTTAGCATTCCACAAGCGTATGAGCCGATACCCAGAGCGCAACCGATCGATACGGATGCAAGCCCATGCCGCAAGGTCATCACGTCCAATCTCATCATCCCTGACAAGGAACCGTACAAATGCGAGCTCGGGGACAACACCCCTGACACGCTCAAGCGCGAGGACCTCGGCCTTGAAATCAGGATGGACTCCCTTTTGCGTGCGCGTGCGGGCCTTGTACTGGCCCTCATTGGCGTGGGTGTCTTCACGCTTCGAGAGCAGCGTGTGCGGCGGTTCCGTGTGCAGTTCCATCTTCACGTAGGGTTTGAACCCGCTTATCTTGTCGTCCTTGTGCGGCAGGGGAAGGTCCTGCGCCGCGAACACGGTGATCTTGAGATCGAGCGTGTGGTGCAGAGGGGTGGGCTCCGCGACCCCTGGCCGGCTGGGGATCTTCTCCTGGCGGTACCCGATGGGCTTAAGCACGTAGCCGCCTGTGTTGGCGAACATGCCTTCGTTAAGCATCATTCCTTCGTCCCATTTCTGCCAGTTGAGTGCTACAATTTGTATGCCTTTGCGCCACTGTTGGTGTGATATTAGTTGATGATGCTCGCTGCTTAGCCTTGCTTTGAATGAAACGCGTGATCGAGCAATATAATTCATCCGTCGAGACAGACTACAACATAAGGAGCAGAATTAGAAGGTATCCTAATAAGTGACGACTCACGAAAACAGGCGGATCCAGATTAGATGATTGGATGCGCATCCCTGATGGATAAGCTCTCATCATGTACTTCCTATTATGCTCAAACAGCAGGTGTGCGTTCTTTTCATGCACTTCTTCGACGCCGCCCTCAGACAATGAAAAGATATGTGTCGGCATCGATGCCTCTGGCTGTGTTAGAGACTTGAAGGAAACACCCCGCGTATAGATTCCGAGTGCAGATAGTGTCTGTATGATTTTCGACGGCTTCTTGGCCTTAGCCTTGGGGCCCGCCTGGGCTTCTGGCGGAAGATGATCCTGGACCTCCTCGACGTCGACTACTGGTGATGCACCAGCTGGGGCGTACTTCACCTTGACGAGAATTTTGCGGCGCAGGTTGCCAGGTGGCGGGAGCTCATGGGCGTCTTCGCTAGGTTGGGGAACAAGGTACTCGGCCCAAGTTTCGTTCATAATCTGGACCATTATTTCTTGCTGCTGAGTACTGCAGTGTACCTCGAGGCTCACAATGACTGGTAGGGCGGAGACAACAAATGCATATTTTCGAATCGCTTCACAAACGGCTCTGAAAGAGACCTCTTTTGTAAGAGTATATCCGTGTAAGACTCGTGGTTCCACGGCGACCGCCTTCGGACTAGGAGTTCTATTCGATGGTGTCATTTCTTGCTTCTCCTTGGAAGCACCTCCCGTGGCTTTTCCATCTTTCTCGGTAGTCAATTTGTTTCCGAGTGAAGTTTTCTCTAGACAATTCGAGAGCGATTGAGGCAGTTTGGAGGCGATTCGCTGCGTTCGAGTTGATCCTTTAGCACCCACCTTCTTCTTCTTCCCGTTAGAGGAAGTGCTATCACTATCACTGCTAGAAGAGCTCGACTCAGAGTCCGAGTCCTCGCCATCCCATACATCAATCTCAACGCAGCGACAACCCCGCAGCAGCACATTCTTGTAAACGTCAGCGTCCGAGTCACTGCTCAGCTGGTTCCCGGTGAGATAAGTATTGTGACTGGAGCTGATGTAATAGCTCGAGAGCGGCCATGATGCATCAGTTTCGAGGGGCGGTGCCTGAGCATCGGCTGCAGTGGAGGTCATATACTGCAAGAAGTTGTTGAAATCCAGCTGTTCCTTGGCGGCGATGTCAGCAGAGGCCTCCGTGACCTTGTCAGCTTGGCGGCGGTGGAGGAAGTTGATGATCTCGTCTCGCTGCCATGTGGCTTTTTGAGAGCCTGCGTGAGAATTGAAGATTTTGTCGAGGTGAGGCAGTACGGACGGGTTGATCTCTGATATGATACGGCCCTCCATGGTGAGATCGCGGTTAGCTGATGGGCGGAGTGAGGGATCCGTCATGATGGGTATGATCACTGAATAGCGCGGTTTTGGGGTTGGAGGGGTTGTCTGGTGAGATGACCGATTTCAAAACTGGTGCAGAGAGAAACAAACGGGTATAAACAGTGACCACCTGTGAGTTTGTTACATATTACAAGAACTGTAAACGTAAACAAACTTGAAAGTTGGTTTACGGGGCAAGCAATCATCAGATGTGACGTCGCCGAGGGAGAAGACTGCGTTAGGTCGCCAGTATGAGATGTTCTGCTAAAACAAAGGCCCAGCACCATCACCAATAGTATATACGCTAGGACCATTTCTAGGCGCTAGGTATACGCTACTTACCCTAGATAGGCAATCCCTAAGTGCTGTGTATTGTAGCACAGTGATGCTCTGGACTGCACTTCTCTTGGCCAACTTCGTACTTCCAACCTATCAATCAGCATTTCTAGATCTCGCTGTCACTGGCAAAAATTATATAATACCTGGGCTGAATGCGCCGATTAATGTGTTAATAGTTATGCCTAAAGATGTTTCACCTCCCCTGGCCAAGTGCTTTTGACCCAATCCAAGCAGACCACCTGCAATGGGTGCTTGGCAATGCGCTCATAGGTGCCCAACGCCCAGCTGATCGCGTGCTAACTTACTGCTTCAGATCATCATAGCGGACGAAAGGCTATGGAATCGATCAAGTCCCAACAACGAAAGACCCGTGAATCTCATTTCACAGTTCATTATTACATCGATATACTGAATACCCATATATCGAAATCGCGACGGTTTCCGCTCACTGTGATGCCATCTCACACTTAGCGATCCATTTCTCACTTGGTCACACATGATCCTAAGATCGATTAACTGAGAGTATCGTGACTGGTATTGATAGTCAATAAGTCTTATGTCTTGTCAATGCCATTATCTGAATAAAACGTATTAGTTTCGAACCGCTTGGATCTACCCTTTAGCTGGCACTACGGCTACGTGACGGGTCACGGGCGCCCCTTTTAGCTTACAGCAAGAGAGTCTACTCCTAGAAAATACAAGATAATAAATTAACATTGATTCATGCCTCTAAATTATACTATGACAAAGTCATATAAACTTCATAACGGGTATCAGACTTAGAGTCTTGCCCTTCACCGGCTATAACAGTCACATGAGACTGACACTGCCTGCCATGGCAACAAGACTTTACACAGCGACAATAATGAACGGGGCCTATTACACCGTTCTATAGTTCTAATCGTAGCAGCTTCTCTCATCTCGTGTATTTATATTCTCGAAAATATAAGAATTTTCTGAAGAAATTTAGGCTGTCAAGAAACATGCCTAACATAGACACTTCTCAGCGACATTCATTCCTCTGCATAGAGATGTGTATTTACTTCCGAAATAGAAGCAGAGCGATAACCTACATTGCCCAAGTTGTCAATGCTAGCCGCCGGGTTCGACAGGGGTAAAATTCGGTCACCGAATGAGCCACAATCTTAACAGAGTGCAATGCGCGTTTCACTACCAACATAATCTTGCAACGAAAGGCAAAAAGAGATGGAGGTACAATATTATTATGAGTACACGATCTAAGTAGTTTACTAGCGACGGATATTCTTCATATTCCCTCTCTCTATGGGCCTAGTCTCTTGGCAGAGGGCGCTTATACTAACGGCATCTCCCTCATTGCATGAGTTTGAGGGCCCGCTGATAGAGCAGGAGAACAAGGATGCTATTTCAGATTGGGAATATGGCATAAATACTGGTTTCTCGTTGGCTGGATGTTACAGCCCTGGTTACAATTTTGTCGATCCTATTGGACTGCGTTATGCAGCCAGGGTCAGTCGAAAGGAACGGTCATGCCCAGGTGCGGCTGAATCGATCTCTCCTGCCTGATAACGGCCGCCACGAGAGCTGGAGCCATCCAATAGCATACAACCTTAAATCTATAGCATATATATAGTAAGCAGGCGTCGTTCATAGCCATGGCGCTCGCGGTGAACGCGCGCGTGACTCCTCATTTTCAACAATCAAGATGGTTCGTTTAATACGCATCGCCATTCTGTCTTCGCTTCACCTAGCTTCTTCGGAGATAGTGAGCATCACACGACTACCGGCATACGCATCCCAGCGGCCCTGCGCCAAATTATGCTGGAGCGGTGGCATATTCACGGCGGCTGGTGTGCTTGCGAATGCCATCGGATGTGATTCCGGTCCGCCTGAGAACGAATGTGTCTGCCGACTAGATCTCCAAGATGATGCGGACGGGTACCTATCGAGTTGCGTCAGTAATGAATGTGACGCGAACACCCTAGATATCAATAGCGCGGTCTCGATCTACGACACGTATTGCACAGCTGCCGGCTATATACAGAGTACCCCAGCGACGACAACCTCAGGTACGGATGATTTTCCTTCAACCGTCACGGTCACGGTTACAGTGACGGCGACCGTCAGGGCTTCTTCTGCCCAGAGTCGGGCAGCCTTGCCTTTGCACGGCCTTTTCATGATCCTCGCAACTCTTCCTAAAACGATGCGGAGTTGATACATGTGCGTTGAAAACAGATTCCTCTACCACAACATCCTCGTCTACACCTTCAGCCTCATCTTCGCTCAAGCCTCAGCAGACACCACCTACATCTCCGACTTCGTCGTTCACCTCTTCTAACTCAGTAGAAGACACTAGTACCTCAGCCGGTCCCAGCGAAACTCAGACTTCAGGACCGACAGGGCCCACGTCTAGCAACAGTGGTAACGCGGGTGGAGGCAGTAATGGAGGAGGAGGAGGAGGTAATGCGCTCGGTACGGGTGATATTGTTGGTATAGTCATCGGCGTTCTTGGGTTTATAGCGACCGCTATATCGACTTGGTTCGCATACAAAGCAGTAAAGAACAAGAAGAGTCGTCGTGATCCGCCGCATGTGGAAAGGGATTGGCGCTATTAGGGCAATGCCTAATGGATCGCCAGGATATGGCACCAAACAGTAAATAGTTCCAAAGACTATGGATTAAACGGATACCCTGAGTATATAGTGTCTTCTATTGCATAATATGTTATTCACCGTCATAGATAGTCATCGGACAGTTCGCTCTGGTTTTACAGGGCACGTATTATAGGTCTGGGTTCGGCGACTTGAGCGACGAAGCAAGGCGGCAAGTTCTGTAACATATGGAACTACGCAGCTTGAAAAATAAACTCATAAACATCTCTCTGCTTGCATATCCTCGAGTTGTACGACCTGAAAAACCTAGCGGGGTACCTAACCAAGCATAGAGCCTCGAAACGACTTCGTTATTGGGATAATGTGATCGAAATAAACTCGCACTAAAGATATGCCATCCCGCCCGCGCTCGTGTTGAGCTTGGTCTATTGCCTCAAGCAGTAAGCTGGCTAGAACAGAGATATAGGTATTGTGCGTTATGCAAATGACTATAACCTCGAGATCTGGCATGCGAGATTCCATTTCCTCATAACTACGTCTCGCTTCGCCTTGCTGTTCTTATTGACTACCCCGTAGCCCGGTGATTCGTTGAACAATGTTGTTAAAGTCGAGTAGAACCAAGGATATAATTACTTGAACATTTTCTGGTATGTAAGAGGATAATTTTGGATATCCGGCATCCCATTGTGTTGGGGGCGGCTCGGTCGTTAGCCTTCATGCTTGATTGTTAATAAACAACGAAATCAGGGGGCCCAGAAAAGTAATTTTCGCTTTTATCGCGGATCGGATATTGTATGCTGTGTCATTACCATCTTATTTGATCGGATGTATTGGATGAGACAGGGGAGATTTAATGGTATCACAAGGGATGATTTTGGGCACTCCCACCCACTAAAACCGAAAAGGTATTTAGACCAGAGCAAAAAAATTGTGATTCTTCTTCTGCAAAGCAACGATAAGCCAGATCCTGAGTTGTTACGAGTGTTGAAGGTTCTCGCGTTCACGGCAATGGGCAGCACTGTCGAACACAACCGTCATTTACTCTACTCAGCCTCAGAGCTGCCGCAATGTGAGGGACCAAAGCTGAAAGCATTTCCTCATCGAAACTCGCCGGTTACTTGGATTGAATGGATAAATCAAACAACCGACGCGGCTCCATCAGGAGGGCAAGGGTATGTCTTCAAAGTGCAGATCAAGTCAAGAACATACGCTCTGAAAGTTGTAAGTGAGCCAATGCAAATCGAGATCATGAAGCAATCGCTTACGGACCGATCAGTTCAAGTTCTTCTACTCTTCGATCAATAGAATGCCCCTTGGTCCAATTCGCGAGAAGAATGTCACGGACTCTGAGCTAGAATTCCACACAGATCCATTTTATGCAGAATGTCGCGCATACGCTCATATCAAGGCACAGAAGAAGAAGCAGGGGCTCAAGAGAAAAGACATTGCCGACTGCTACGGATTCCTGGCGTTGAAAAAGGAGGATGAAGACGTCCTGACATCCTACGGCGTAGATCCCTGGTCAGATTACACGGCCGATCATGAGTATCGCAAGAGATTCGAAGGTAGTCCGGTTCGAGCACTCGTGAAGGAGTATATTGCCGACGACGTGGATATGGACCAGAAAACTCGCAAACGGATGCTGGCAAGTGTCAAGTGGATGAACCGGAACAACATATTGATCAACGATGTCGCTGAGCGGAATTTCAAAGGCGGCTATCTTTTGGATTTCGGATTAGCGTGGACGAAACCGCATTGCTTGTGGCAAAATCTGTCTCGCGCCCAGCTGCCAATCGCTTTAAGAGCAGATATTGTCATGTTCGAGGAGATGTTAGATGAACTGGGGTTTGGTTGGAGACGGTCTACTCGGCTTCAATTGCCACAGTCAAGCGATGAGACGTGAGATGAATCATGAGTCTCTTGTTGATCTTGTATGTACAATTCGACCTTGCAGATCGTGAAGCTCATCCGCCTCAAGATTAGGAGGGATGGCGATTATGAGTAGCTGTGCCACTGTGGCGATGTGTGCAACTCACTTTACATTGACAGCCGTATTTTAATGGTGAATTCGTAGTTCCAGCGAGCTCTGAAGTAGCAAATAGCAGCCTAGATCTATGAGCTCTGCTCAGTCGCAGTGTTATAATGAGAAGCGTATATAGAAGGAAAGAATCCTTACTTTAGGTACTTCGTACTTACATTATTTATCTGGCGCAGGCTGCTCAGCCCCCACTGTTGCGTGGCACCAGCTACACTGCACCCTTAAATGCGGGACTGAGCTGAGGGCTCCCGTCCGACGTCATTCTGCTCGGGGAGTTTGGGCTTCGCTGATTGGTTGTTTAGAACTAGTTTAGGAAGCTGAACTTGACTTGCCGCAGTCCAAGTCCCTACGAACGGCGCCTAAAGAACATGAAGCAATTATAAAGAAGCAGCTACATACTTAGTACATAAAGCAGTGTGCCCTCTCTTAATGCCGTCACTGAGACTTATATCTCTTCTCATCTCTTCCACATTAATACTTCTCACAACACTCTTCATCTCCAACTTTCTCTCATCGAGTTGGGCTGATTCGTTGCGGCCCTACACCTTGAAGCCGCTTCAAACACCATCTGTCGACAGTCACAACACTTCATCGACATCCACCATGGGCGGCGGACCAGGCCAATACCGCTCAGTGGCGTATTTCGTGAACTGGGCGATCTACGGGCGCAAGCACCGGCCGCAGGACCTGCCGGCCGAGAAGCTGACGCACATACTATACGCGTTCGCGAACGTGCGGCCGGAGTCGGGCGAGGTGTACCTGACGGACACGTGGGCGGACACGGACATCCACTGGGAGGGGGACAGCTGGAACGACGTGGGCACGAACCTGTACGGGTGCCTGAAGCAGCTGAACCTGCTGAAGCGGCGCAACCGCCAGCTCAAGGTTCTCTTGTCCGTCGGCGGGTGGACCTACAGCGCCAACTTCAAGCAGCCGGCGTCGACGCCTGCGGGCCGCGAGACCTTCGCGCGCTCGTGCGTCGACTTGATCCGCCACCTCGGCTTCGACGGCATCGACGTCGACTGGGAGTACCCGCAGTCCGGCGAGGAGGCGGCGCACTACGTGCAACTACTACAAGCCGTGCGGGCTGCGCTGGACGCGTACGCGGCAACGCCCGCGGGGGGCGGGCACCACTTCGAGCTGACGGTGGCGTGTCCGGCGGGGGCTTCGAACCACGAGAAGCTGGACATGGCAGGGATGGACGCGGTGCTGGACTTCTGGAACCTGATGGCGTACGACTACGCGGGGTCGTGGGACGCCAACGCCGGCCACCAGGCGAACCTGCACCGCAGCGCCGCGAACCCGAGCTCGACGCCCTTCGACACGGCCTCGGCCGTGGCCGCGTACACGGCGCGCGGCGTCGCGCGCCACAAGATCGTGCTCGGCATGCCGCTGTACGGCCGCGCGTTCCAGAACACCGACGGCCCTGGCGCCCCTTTTAGCGGGGTCGGCGAGGGCACCTGGGAGAACGGCGTCCACGACTACAAGAAGCTGCCGCTGGACGGTGCCGAAGAGCGTATTGATGATGCCGCTGGCGCTACCTACTGCTATAACCCGGCCACGCGCACCATGGTCACATACGATACCGCGCCTATGGCCCGCCGCAAGGCCGAGTACATTGCGCAGCACGGGCTCGGTGGCGCTATGTGGTGGGAAAGCAGTGCGGACAAGGAGGGCGATGCGAGCTTGATTGCGAATGTGGTGGCGGTGCTGGGCGGCCCGCACGGCTTGGATAAGACGAAGAATCGAATCGAATATCCTGAGTCCAAGTACGAGAATCTTCGTGCTGGGTTCCCGAATAGTTGAGGGCCTGGAAGACTGTGAATTTCAAGAGCGATAGAAAAAGGTTAGCTTTGGTCAGGCGGATTTGAGAGCAAGTTAGTTTAAACTATACGTTAAATTGAGTAGAACATCAGGGAAATTGGAAGGAGGCCATTATGGTACATGGTTGGTCATCATTAACACCAACAGACGTGAGGAATCAGCTTTGCCGAATTTGGCGATCGGGTTAATACAGACATCTACAATTTAGAATATCACGTCAATAGGGTGGCAATAAAAGAAAAAACTTCACGAGGTGACAGGATTTATTGAGAATTAGGTCGAGTGGCAACGCCATTCATGCTACGCCACGAAGAAGCCCCATGAACTCATGCCCGAATTTCCGAAGCCGCTTTCCCCATCTCGATATTTCCTAGTCTCCAAGTGTTGATCCTTTATTTGTCGATGACGTAGGTCAGGTGGCAGCGGCCGCAGTATTGTCGGTCTTGCATGGCAGCCATGAAGACACCGGCACCGCACTGTTCATGCGCGTTAGATATACGAGTGAGAACAGCAGCTATAAAGACTTACGGTATCGGCAGGGCACTCGCGGCGGAGACGCTCGATCTTTCCGTCACCGTCGACCTTGTAGTACTTGAGGACGGCCAACTTGGTCTTCTTACGCTTGTGCTTGATCTTCTTGGGGGTGGTGTAGACCTTCTTCTTGCGCTTCTTGGCACCACCACGCAGACGCAGCACGAGGTGGAGGGTGCTTTCCTTCTGGATGTTGTAGTCGGAGAGGGTTCGGCCGTCCTCGAGTTGCTTGCCGGCGAAGATCAATCGCTGCTGGTCGGGGGGGATGCCCTCCTTGTCCTGGATCTTGGACTTGACATTGTCGATGGTGTCGCTAGACTCCACCTCTAGGGTGATAGTCTTACCCGTGAGGGTTTTGACGAAGATCTGCATGATTGCCTGTTTCCTGTTAGCTCTTGTCCCTTCAGAGATGCATTCGTAGATATGCTGGAAAAAGAGGTGAAGCTCTCATTCTGCGGAGGCCAAAAAGAGTCCCGCGAGATCGATGTGGCGTTGAGCCTGCAATGAGCAGGCCTTGTCTTCCGCTGAATGCGCGAGAAGACAAGACGGAATAGAGAATCTAATGTGAAGTGGCTATGGGCGAGGGATTGTGATGTTCTAAATGACTTACCTAGACAATATAAAACTGCCGTCCTAAGCAATCTGAAGATCAGGCTTGATAGAGGGAAGGGAGAAAAGTTTGGTGGTTATGGAGGAGCCGCAGACAAAATGGTGGGATGGAGTGGGCCTCGCCTTAGCACGCGCGATGGTGTGACAGTTGGTGGCGGGTGCAGATGTCAGGTGGCCACCAGATCTATGGCTGGCGAAATTTCGGATAATATGTCAGTGGCAGGTGGAGCAGGGGCCACTCAATCGATAGGGTTTTCTCCAAGTCTAGCCCGCACAAAAACCGCGCCTGCACTTTGCCACCGCGTAATTGGCTGGCTCATCATCCTCCGTGGGGCAATCAGCCGTTAAACATTTCACCTCCTAGAACCTACACCACACTTTCATCTCCTCCAGCTTCGTCTCGGACAATCTTCTATTTCGACAGTCGATAACACCGCCAAAATGGTTAAGAAGAGAAAGAACAACGGTCGCAACGTATGTCAACCGTTCCATTCACCGGGTCGAATGCTATCATACGACAGTCACTGACTAGCCTGCTCTATACAGAAGAAGGGCCGCGGCCACACCAAGCCCATCCGATGCTCCAACTGCTCGCGATGCACGCCCAAGGACAAGGCCATCAAGAGATTCACCATCCGCAACATGGTCGAGTCCGCTGCCATCCGTTCGTCCCACTTCGAGAAAGATGTCCCACCCCGCCCAAGAGCCACGAGACTGACTGAAAATACCCCGTTGCAGGTGATATCTCCGACGCCTCGGTCTTCGCCGAGTACACGGTCCCCAAGATGTACCTTAAGCTGCAGTACTGCGTTTCTTGTGCCATTCACGGCAAGATCGTTCGGTACGTCATCCCATTAGGGAAAGACTGCGCGCCCGGCTGGTCCGGGCTGCGTATGCGCTTGAGAAGAGCCTTGGACGACACTCGAGCCACCGTCTTTCCCACCCCGCGACCTCCTCGGCCGCGGTCCCCCGCCCCTCACATGACGTGGAATACTGACAGATGCTCGCAGTGTTCGATCAAGAGAGGGTCGTCGAAACCGTGCCCCTCCCCCGCGCGTGCGATACAACAAGGATGGCAAGAAGGTGCTCCCTACCACTCAGGCCGCCAAGGCTGCTTAGATGCGCCCTCTGGTGATTGTGTCTTTCGGAAAAGCGAATATCTGGTCTTAGGGAATGGGTTCACATGCATGACGGCGGTTTTACGGCATGATATCATAAGTAATGACCAATACGAATCGAGTCATCTTGCCATGACAAATCATTTCTACTGTCTTCAAACCTATTTGTGACACGCGTGATAGTCCTGCTCCCTTGGCTACCTATCGTGGCGGCCGCCGATAACTGTGAGCTCTCAAGTTGTAGCTCGTGACGACTACCTTTCCCTTCTTAGCTGAAATGATCTACCACCTTGCCAAAGTTGAAAAAATAAAGCACTCCAAATTATCATATGACATGCCCCGAGACCACCTGCTACACCGTGTCCCCGAGGGCTAATTCTGATAAGCTCAACATCTATGACGGTATTACAATGTGCGGCATCACCTAGGCTAATCGATGGCGACAATTCGTTTCTTCATAGACTGACATACTAGCTTAGACGGGACTGTGTAGTATTTCTAGTGACTCACGACGTAGTAGCTTCAATAGATACGACGCTAGTACTAACCAGCGAGAGTTCAACAAGCTGAGTTAGACCGATGGTTCACTATTGCAGTCATGTTGATGTCTTCAAGGAATTAACAATCATGATCCAGTTTCATGGGCTCGGGTAGTAACATAGTTAGACGATTATAAGACCCACACTTGCTTCTACGCGAAGGAATATGTCCATGTGCTTATTATTGAGTATGTGCGTGAAGCCGGCGAGATGTGATTCTGCCTTGGAGGCGCGCAATTAAGTTTTAGGTAGCTACTCTATACAAATTCCATAACCTGATCAACAGCGTAGGCCCCTATGCTGTAAGCCGCCAACAGCGGTTGTTTTTGGTACCCAAACGCCAGCGCTATGCAAGTCCGATAATACACAAGCGTGTCGCAACACCAAGCAGATCTGATGTTTATGTCACGCCTGAGCACGACCACCGGTTCCAGCCTTGACGCCCTCTAGTATCGACGCCCAATTGGGCCTATCAGCCGGCAGGGCCCCGCGGCCGGTAGCGATGCGGCGCATGACGATAGTATCCTTAGCGCCCTTGAGGCGCTTGCCCTCGCCGGCCTCAAGGTAGTCCCGGAACCAGCGCTCCTCATCGGCATCGAACGGGAGGCTAGCGAGCTCGAAGGTGCGATCAGCCACGTCTTCATCGGGCCGCGGGTCCAGCACGACGTGGATCAAGCGGCGGAAGAGCTGCGGCCGCATAGTGTCGGCGTGGGCGCGGGCAAACTCGAAGGCCTCAACAACGCTGGCGCGCGCAACGGCGTCGAAGAGCGCCTGCAAGGCGGCCGGCGACCGCAGGCTCGGCTGCACCGTGTGGTAGTAGGCCAGGGCCAGCGTGTAGTCGGCGCCGCCGCCGTCCGTGTTGCTGCTGTGGTGTTTCGCGGCGTGGCGCACGAGCACGGTGATGATGTCGTCGGCGAAGTCCGGGATCAGCGACGGGTGCGTCAGGTGCTCGAGGGCGAGGATGAAGTTGCGCGTGTCCAGTAGCCATAGCCCCTTCATGAAGATCTGGTACTGCTCTGGGATGGCGGCTTGTGCGGCGAAGACGTCGGCTTGGCTACGGCTGTCGCTTGACCGCCCGTCGATGTCGAGGAGTAGGTAGTAGATGATGGATAGCTTGTGGTGCAGGGTGAGAGTCTTGTCGTCGGCGATGTGCTGGTGCAGTTGGCGTAGGGCTGCCTCGGTTTTGGGCGGGTAATTGCTTGCCACTATCACATAAATACGATCAGATCGGCTGGATGGGCTTTGATGGGGTAGAGTTCGAATTCTGGCAGCTCTTACCATGTCCCAGGTTCATCGCCTTGAGCACCCGGTCTATAAAGAGAGAGCCTTCCAGGTTGCGACGGGATGTCTCGATACTGACGATGACGGTGCGATTGTAAGGGAACTGGTTCATGGGTCCAAATACCCAATCAAATTGCGAGTAGTCCATCGTGTTGGAGTGAACTCTTGTTATTAAGCCAAGATGGCTGCTACTTGAAGGGTTCTCAATTAATCAATCGTTTTGAGAGATCATGAACAGGAGATAAAGAACATTAGGTAGCGAACGAGTATACCTAAGGCAGATTTAGGTAGCTTAGGTAGTACAAGATATGCACTGCGTTCCTGAGCTGATTGAAGATGCAGGCGGCGTTGATGCAATTCTAGCGCGCGTCAAAGAGAAAGGACGCGCTAAATCAAGGTACCTGTGTAGGTGGATCTGTCAGGTTCCTAGGGTGGCCTACGCAGGGGTGTTGGTGACCGCTCACAGTTTGGTGGGGTTTGTTTATATTTACTTCTCTATTAAGTGATGCGACAAACCGAACTCAGGCACCGACCCGGTATCCACGCTACCACTCCATAATCGTGAAGAGTGACACGACGCCATAACATTGCACGATCACCTATAGGAGCTCGAGCATTACGATCTTTTGGCTACGTATTCATATAGCGGGACTAGAAGATACATATCTTTTATCGAGCGCGCAATTCAACTAAGACGATGGCCACGCGAAGTTCCCGTCGCGCGGCCACGAGGCGTGCCGCCATTATCGAGTCCGAGGATGAGGAAGATACCGTCGCCAACACCACCGCCAGGAAAATTAAAGAGGAGAGCGAGGATGAATTTGATCCAGAGACAGAGAGCCGCAGCGCTCGTCGACAGACCCAAAGCAGACGGAAATCCGCTGCGCCCGGAACGCCGCGTGCTGGCCGTACACGGAAGAGCGTCGCCCCCGAATCCTCCATATTAGAGACCACCGAGCTACCCGGTGTAGATGGTGCAGACGAATCATCAGCCACGATTCTCGCGCCCGAATCTCCTGACAAGAAACTGAAACCAGCTCCAGCTTCACGGAAGCGCAAGAGCGTGGCACCGCAGGCCGACAGTGTAGAGCCAACGCCAGACTCCCAGACATCGATCCCGACGCCGGCACCGTCAGAAGAACCATCAGAACACTACGGCACACCCTTGGCCGACATCACCAGCCAGACCGTGAATGAGCCGCCCACGCCCGGCGACGACACCGTGACCCAGATCAAGCCCATCCGGCCCATGGACACCGTTCTGGAGAAGCCCATGGACATTGTCCTGAAGTCGCGTCAGATGGCCATGCCTGCTGTGGAAGAGACCGGCCCCAAGGCCCGCATTGTCATCACCTACCTGATCCTCAACAACTTCAAGAGTTACGCGGGTCGCCAGGAAGTCGGACCGTTCCACTCCTCCTTCTCTTCCGTAGTCGGCCCCAACGGTTCGGGCAAGTCGAATGTCATTGACTCGCTACTATTCGTCTTCGGCTTCAGAGCCAGCAAGATGCGACAGGGCAAGATCTCGGCCCTGATCCATAATTCGGCTGCATACCCGGACCTCGACCATTGCGAGGTCGCTGTCCACTTCCAGGAAGTCATGGATCTGGTTAGTTGACCCCTGAAGCTTTGACTGTCAAGTAGACTGACTTGATCACAGCCCGGTGGTGGCACCGAAGTCATTCCTAACTCACAGCTCGTCATCTCCAGAAAGGTCTTCAAGAATAATTCGAGCAAATACTACATCAACGAAAAGGAGTCCAGTTTCACGATTGTGACCACGTTATTGCGCGACCGGGGAGTAGATTTAGACCATAAACGATTCCTCATTCTCCAGGGTGAGGTGGAGTCGATTGCACAGATGAAGCCGAAGGCTGGCAACGAGCATGAAGACGGTCTGCTCGAGTATCTCGAAGACATCATCGGCACATCAAAATATAAGAACCCTATCGATGAAGCCGCCACAGAAGTCGAGACTCTCAACGAGATATGCATGGAAAAGAGTGGTCGCGTGCAGCATGTCGAGAAGGAGAAGAACAGTCTCGAAGACAAGAAAAACAAGGCCCTGGCCTACATCCGAGACGAGAACGATTTGGCCCTGAAGCAGTCGGCTCTGTACCAGCTATACATCAGCGAATGCCACGACAACGTTGCTGTTACCGAGGAGGCCATCAGCCAAATGCAAGCCCTGCTCGATGCCGAACTGGAGAAGCACCAAGGCAGCGAACAGATCATCAAGCAGCTCCAGAAAGCCTATTCCAAGGGCAGTAAGGAATTCGAGGCTCAGGAGAAAACTGTGCAGAGTTTGGTCAAGGAAGTCTCCAAGTTCGAACAGGAGAGAGTCAAATTCGACGAGAAACGCAAATTCCTGACAGACAAACAAAAGAAGCTAGAGAAGACTATCGCTAACGCTGAACAATCCGTCGAGGAGGCCGACGAGACGATCGAACAGTGCACCCAGGACATTGCTTCGCGTGCCGAGGAGATTGTGGACTTAGAGAAACGTGTTCAAGAAGAGGAGGCAGAGCTCGCCACTATTCGCGAAAATCTGAAAGGCAAGACACAGGTATTCTCCGACCAAATTGCCGCCAAGCAGAAATCCCTCGAGCCATGGCAAGAGAAGATCAATCAGAAACAGTCGGCGATCGCCGTCGCTGAATCCGAGTTGGCAATTCTCGCTGAGAAGGCAAATGCAGGCGCGGTAGCACTCGAAGAACTCAAGACCAAGATCAAAGCAATCGAGGATGGCCGCACCGCCAAGATTGCCGAGCTCGAGGAGTGCCAAGCCGAGAAGAAAACGCTTGAAAAGGAAGCCAAGGAAGTAGAGGCGGAACTTGAAAACTTCGCCAAGATGGAACCCGCCGTCCGCGAAAAGGTATCGCGCGCGAGACAGCGGGCAGACGAGGCGAGGTCCACCTTGTCCCAAACACAAAATCGCGGCAACGTTCTCACGGCGTTGATGCGAATGAAGGAATCTGGAAGAATCGACGGTTTCCATGGCCGACTCGGGAACTTGGGTACCATCGATGAGAAGTACGATGTGGCTATCTCGACAGCTTGTGGTGCACTCGACAATTTTGTAACAGCCACTGTTGAAGCTGGACAGCAGTGTATCGAGTATCTACGAAAGACCAACCTTGGACGGGGCAACTTTATCTGTCTAGACAAGTTACGAGCTCGCGATATTCAGCCAATCCAAACACCCGAGGATGCACCACGGTTGTTTGATTTAGTCCAGGCAAAAGACGAGAAATTTCGGCCCGCTTTCTACCATGCTCTCCAAGATACGTTGGTCGCAAAGGACCTAGCACAAGCCAACCGCATTGCATACGGAGCCAAGAGATGGCGAGTTGTCACTCTCGACGGGGAACTCATTGACAAGAGTGGTACCATGTCAGGTGGTGGCAAGACTGTCAAACGCGGATTGATGTCAAGCAAGCTTGTGGCCGACGTCACCCAGGACCAAGTAGCTAAGCTGGAGAGCGATCGTGACACCCTTGAGAAGCGTTTCCAAGATTTCCTAGAACAGCAGCGGGAACATGAGACGCGACTTAGAGATTTGCAGGATCAAATTCCACGCCTTGATACGAAGATGCAGAAAATAAGACTAGAGGTGCAGAGCGCGGAGAAAAATATCGCAGACGCTCAGCGTCGAATCAAAGAACTCAGCAAAGAGCACCAGCCCTCCGAGTCTGATGATAAACGGCAAGCTGCCCTAGAAAAGGAGGTTTCGAAATTGAATAAAGAAATTACTAGAATACACACCGAAACCGAAGGGCTCGAGGCTGAGATCAAGGAGCTGCAGGACAAGATTATGGAAGTTGGTGGCGAGAAGCTCCGAGCTCAGAGGGCAATAGTTGATACTCTGAAGGGAGAGATTACCTCGCACAACGAGGAGACCTCGAACGCCGAAGTCAAGAAAGTCAAGGCCGAGAAGTCCAAAATAAAGCTTCAAAAAGATCATGCTAAAGCCACCAAAGAACTGGAGACCGCTGCCAATGATCTCGAGAAACTCGAAGACGAAATCCAGAACCAAGGAGCCAAATCAGAGTCCCTGAACGCCCAAGTGGAGGCTGCCGAGGAGGCGCTGAGAGAGAAGACACAGGAGTTGGCTGCCATGAAGGCTGAATTGGATGAGAAGACGTCCGAACTCAACGAGACACGCGCATCCGAAATCGAGATGCGCAATCAACTCGAAGAGAATCACAAGGCTCTTGTTGAAAACCAAAAGCGCTTACGTTATTGGGATGAGAAGCTTGGCAAGCTAGTCTTACAGAACGTCAACGACCTGATGGGCGGAGTGCCAGTAAAGAAGCCAACAGAAGACGGCGCGCAGGAACCTACTAAGCCAGAGGGCGAGGCAGACGGTGAAGCAGACGGTGAGCAGCAAGACCAGGAATCACGATACCAGACGCCCATGGAGCAGCAACCCGAAGAGCTCCCACGGTTCACCCAGGACGAACTGAAGGATATGAGCAAAGAGTCTCTCAAAGCCGAGATCGCTGCACTCGAGGAAAAGACGCAGAACGTCAACGTCGACGTCAGCGTGCTCGCGGAATACCGGCGGCGCGTGGAGGAGCACAGCGCGCGGTCGTCGGACCTCGCGAGCGCAGTGCAGCAGCGCGACGCGGCCAAGAAGCGGTGCGACGACCTGCGGCGGCTGCGGCTCGAGGGCTTCATGGAGGGGTTCAGCACCATCTCGCTGCGGCTGAAGGAGATGTACCAGATGATCACGATGGGCGGCAACGCAGAGCTCGAGCTCGTCGACAGCCTCGACCCCTTCAACGAGGGAATCCTGTTCTCCGTCATGCCGCCCAAGAAGAGCTGGAAGAACATCAGTAATCTGAGCGGTGGCGAGAAGACGCTTTCGAGTCTGGCACTTGTTTTTGCGTTGCACCATTACAAGCCCACGCCGCTGTACGTCATGGATGAGATCGATGCCGCGCTGGATTTCCGGAACGTGAGTACCTTCTTACCTACCTACTTACTTACACACACTTATCCCTTACCCCTTACCCCTCTGCTTTATTTCTAAGAATTCACCGTTATGAGAAAAACTATAAGTACAGCATGATCACCACTAACACGCAACGCGAAACAGGTCTCGATCGTGGCCAACTACATCAAGGAGCGCACGAAGAACGCGCAGTTCATCGTCATCTCGCTGCGCAACAACATGTTCGAGCTCGCGGCCCGCCTCGTCGGCGTCTACAAGGTCAACCACATGACCAAGAGCGTCACCATCGAGAACCGCGACTTCATTGCCCGTAACGCCGTGGCAACAAGGCCTGCTGGTGTCGGTGTCGGCGGTGGTGGCGGTGGCAGTGGTGGGGTCACGCAGACGGTGATGCGGTAGTGTATAGGTGTATGTATACACATGAACTTGGTCAAATGGATTCCGTGGAGTCGGGTATGGCACGGACTGAGGCGGATACGGCGAGAGAGAGTTTCGTTATGACTGTATGAATGAAGTGGACCTTGTTGTTATGACTTGTCACGTGTGAGAGTCCATGAGGCAGAGAAACATAGGGCCGGTTGTACCGAACGATGAATCAGGTGGTGCTAAGGGTATGAGGGTATGGAATGGAATAGCTTGGATGGGCCTGGCGTGGCGGGATGAAGGAAGCGTGTTTATAGCAGGCGGTATTCGGACTGGGGTTTTCTGCTCTGTCGTATAATTTATTCTTAAGGTCAGTCTGACAATAGACTTTCTTCGACACTTTCATCGCGATCTTGTTGGCTCGGCGCTTTGACAATTTCTTTAAGTTCGTGATTCTTCGGATGTGGTAACACCCTGTGTTATATAGACCTACTATGCCTTGCTATCTTATTTTAGGACTCTAGCGAACCTGGATATGGGCGAGAGTGATTCAGAAACCAGCCCGATGGAGAGCGGGATCCTGATTATTGGTCTGGTGCTCGACATGTCAAAACCTAATGCATAATTACTTCTCATAGGTTAAAGTGCGTGATGCATTGAGATTGAAGTGCTCTGCCAAGACTCATCACTACAAGAAGAAACAACGCCTGAGTCATCACTCCTGATTCATGCCTATTTTTTAATTTTAACAAATTCGCATATAGCCCAAGATGAAACGCATTCATTCAACACTTGGGGGGGGTGAGGGGGGGGCCAAGTAAATGACAGCTGGTTAAGTGGTAGATACAATGGGCTTTGTTTTGTAACGGTCACTTCCTACGTGTTGGAATAAGTAACAATTTGACTGGGTAGTAATCCATTCCCGGAAATATTCGGATCACGATTCAGTCCGAATTGGTGTAGTGGCTAACATTTGACGCTCTCATGCCAGAACCGTCAAGCCCGGGGTTCGATTCCCCGATTCGGAGATAGTCTTTTTCGATTTTTTTCTACCCTGTGAAGAGACTTGTAGCCTATATCTACCTTTACTGGACTATATTTGGGTTGATTTGCTTTATTCCAAGCCTATCGTACTCTAACTTCACTCGCGCTCTACAATAAGCACTTAACTGATCCCGATTGCTCAAGGCCGTTATGACGCTACCCGCCTCTTGGCTCTCTAGGTACACAGTAGACACTACGATTCGGCCCGAGACTACCTACTTATACAGAGTCAATCATCGCGCTCTTTCGATGACAATGTTCAGTATAGTTGGTGTATTCTATATATTCTATTTATAGAAATAGAAGCATGCCTCCCAAAGAGCCCTCAGCTATCGCGACCACTGGTTGCGCGCTTGGAAGGTATGACGCAAAAAACGACGCTGTTCACGGTATGTTTATCCGTGACGGAGGGCTCGGCCAGATTCAAACTGTGAGTGAAAACGATTAAAAGAATATTGGGTTTGAATCAGCAATGTTTGAGGCAGTAAAACTAGACAGCCCAGTCAATAGCTCCTTCAACATAAGCGTGTCGCTAGCCATCTCGATCTGTGGCACCTCAACTACGGCATCAAGGAAAGCGGCGGTGACAGGATGCAGGCGAGATTTCAAGTATCACGGCGGCTGCCATCACAGCTTCCCTTCGACAGAACAGAACCTAAAATATGAATCAAGAAAATGCCAATGTGGCCCAACCTATAAGCGAGCATATGGCGTTGCAGATAAGAGACACAATTACCCTATGATTGTTCCATTCTTATCAATTACTCGACAGCACGTCTAATACAGCGCTCTCGTGCTATGCATATGAAATCATATAAAAACAGGGTTCGAATCGAAACCATGTCTCTCAGAATAAGATGACAGATGATATGTAAAACAATGTCTTCTCAAGGACGACCGAAGCGAAGCTATTCCACCGAAGGATACAGACATTGGCCGAACCGCTCGTCGCCAGGTTGAACTACCGGGCCCGATCGAACACAGCTTACGAAGCCGCATAAAACATCGCAAGTTACAACCAATTTCGAGTATTGATAGGCGACGGTGTTGCTCGCACACGGCAGTGTCTCGCTGACATGTAAGAAGTTGTGCGATGTAAGCGGCCAAACTGTGTTCACCAGGGCGGTGGCGATGTCGCTATAAGTATCTCAGGGGCATCCTGATTCTTTCCTGGGTGCCAATTCAAGCTTCAAAGTCTCTCTACACAGTTCGCATCATTCACAATAAGTACAGCTCATGCTAGCAAACCTCATCATCCTTCCTCCAAGATGTTGGCCAAAGGTCTCACCTGCCTCTTGACCGCAATGCTGGCCAACGGCCTAGCTCTTGACTACTCCCCGAACCCGGTTGACATTGACGTCGCCCAGCTTGAGGGCCGCGGGCACGGCTGTGCTCTAGGCGGGGTCGTCAATGGGCAGTGCGGACGTTACTTTCGTGGTGCCGGTTGCAGTGACCAAATCGAAGCTATCGGACCCGGAGTACGTGATCTTACCTGATAGCTCCCCCAGTGATTTCCTTTCTTCTCTCTCAGTCAATAATGGGACATACCTCTCCTGAATTATTTCTCTGAAATCTGCAGTGTAACAAATGAAATTAGCTAATAACTAACTTGCTGCGTTTCATAGAAATGTAGCAAGCAGTGTTACTCATCGAAGGACGAGATCGCCAGTATCAAGGCCACTGGAGACGGCACGTACGGTGTGAACTGCCACATGTACTCCGACGATAATTGCCAGAGCCAGATCGGCGAGACGGGAAACACCATCTTCGGCGGCGGCAAGTGTTATACTCCAGGCAACAGCGCTAAGGGTCACAGCATGCTCTGCTACTACAAGTGTTGAGAAAGAACGGTGACAGAAATATGCGACGTCAATCGGAGGAGAACTACGGTAGACAGTCTTAAAGGGCTTAGTCGTTTGATTTTCGAGGCTCTTAGGGACGTGCGAGGGCGGGAATTTCCTTTTATTATAGTACGGAGTAGTGACCAGCTTTTGAGATTCCCACTTCTAAGTCGTTCCTTAATCCTAGCTGCGTAGCCAATCTCACATCAACATTACATTCTGCTACCCCGGATAACTAATCCCCACCTTGTCGAATCTTACATCGTGATAAACACAGCTTAGTCAGACCCAATCCCCCTATTCAACTTGAGTTGTAGTAATATTCAACTCTGTTTTTAGACATTTTTGAAGCCCGGTTTTCAGAAGTGTCCTCTGCGGCACCGAGCTGAGATTCTCTAAACACGTCGATCTAGAAAGGCCTACAGTTGCCATGATGTTCATGGTGAACTTGGAGAGATAATCGTCAAAGTATTATCACGAAAATTTCCAACCTGTTTCAGTCTTGAGTGGCTTCCGAGAGATTGTTCTATGGCGTTCCGCCAGACAAGCACCGAGGTACATAGATTAAGTAGTGCCATGAAGAAGGATTCAAAAGACTGGCCATAGACTTGGAGGCCGAAGTCCAGTGCCGCCCTCGTCAGGCGCAATTGCAGCGTGAACTACTCTGTTCGGCCTCGTTCGCAAAGAGGGAGAAGATGCCAAGGCACTTCAGATAGGTACGTTAGCGAGACGAGAGCTTGCAGGATCCATAATGGCATGGGATGATGAGACCTGTTACGGCGGCACTCACAACACCCCCGAGACTAGCTAGTATGGTACGATGCGGCAAATAGCACACTGCTAAGAGCCACACCGCCACAACGTAACATGGGAGACATCTAGCCGAAAAGCGGATTTCCTTAATCGTTGTGCAATTATAACAGTCTCTACATCAACTATTCAAAACGAGTTATTGGGAAAAGATCTTACGAGATAAATAATAGCAAAGAAAAAGAAATATCAATATAACAAATGCTAAAGCAGGAGAATGCAAGCAAAAAAACGAGCGGAATGGAGGAATACCTTGGCGAATCGAACCGCGGACCCTTTTTCGCCTTATGTTCCGGAGTTTAGACATGAGGTAGAGAAGGACACGCGCCTGTGAGGTCTACGCTGCCCTCTAGCACTTAGGCCAAACCCAGTTTCCAAGCCGGTACCCCTATAGCTGTAATAACTTATATCCCTAGTAGACTGGCTCCGTGGGTATACGCAGATAGAGTTGCCTGTCAAAAAAGAGAGTTTGGTCTGATAGAGACGTTTATTTTTGACTTTGAAGCTTAAGCTTAAGGAGGAGCTATCACAGCGCGACTACACCAAGATACACTTTCCGTCATGATTTGAACGAAGCTTGAATGAATAGACCTAAAGCTTGCTTCTTTTTGGTCAATAAGAGGGATCTTAGGGAATGCATTTCCAACGATTCTATCTCTCCCATGAATTACACGAAATTTTACAGATTCGCGACTAGACCGACTACATTGATTACATTGACTACATCAACCAAATCGACTAAGTTGAAACCCAATCTTTCGATACAATGGATATGGGCCCCACGAAAGTTGACATGGCCTGTCTGGGTCTATTAACATTCCAAAGCATCATCGGCTGGTTTACTGGCAGATATTGTACAGGAAAGAGTCGTCGCCGAAGACAGAATCACGCCGATACTGACAAAGACAATTTGGAATTCGCCTATGATATGCAGCCTCTGCATCATTCCAAACTAGGTGAACCTTATCAACCTCGCCGAGCGCCATCAGAGTATCAAAGAGAGAAAAAGAGAAACAATTCAAATATTTGGACTGAAACGTCCCACGAGAGAGGACGAAGATTAGATATGTTATGATGAATGGCGCCTGAGATGGGCCGGCCAACTCCCGCGCCTACGCCAATTCTGCGTTTGCTTGTACCACCACAGATGGCCGTTAATAGCTCGCTGCGTAAGGGTCAGGACAGGCGCCGGAGAACTGTACGGGAGTTGAATTCGTGTGGAGTGCGGCGCCATAAGGACCATCCGAGTTGGGACAGAGTGTTTGTTAACAGAAGATTGCGCGAGGGGCCGGGCCGTTGCGAGTTGGCTTGATCGGGTGATAGACTTTACCTATTCTTACTGGGGTGGCTATAGCTACTCTGTTGCGTGTATCTAGGTCTGTTAAACCACCCAGATCTCTTTGGGAGGTTCAGGAATCAATTGATATTCCTATTGATCACTAACTACACCTCTTCCGCTGCGGTATAGCTGCAGACAGACTTCTACTTACTTTGCAACCCCAATTCCATCTAACATCTACAGATTGAGAAAATGCCAGTTTTTGTATATAAAGAGTTTTTTGTTGATACATTAAACTACTGTATAGGTTTCTCAAATCGTGGTCCTGTAAAAAGGGTTAGTCTTATAAAGCAAGTATAAGTTTGAAGGAGAAACACCATTTGTAGATGTTATAGTCTCCATTCCTGGGGGCTTGTAAACTGACACTCCAAAATTTATAGGCAGTGTTACAAGGAGACATCTTCTACGATGCGCGAACAAACGTGGATCCGATCGCTTACATACCCATATGCAGCGAAAAGACAGATCTTGGAGCAATTGGGCATTTTGCCGGGGGTTTTGCCAGAACGCCCCCACGACGAAGGTATCCGGGAAGGGCGGGATGCTACCCCGATCGGTTCAGATCATCCCCGGACAACATCAACCCGGATCAAAAACAGATAACAAAAAACACATTTCCTAAACTCGAATAAAAAATGTCTCTTGCTCACGTGTATCTTGCCTTTGGCGAGCTGTGACGTGATTACCTATCCCATTCGAACACCTCCAGCTCGGTCACTCATCTCTACAAAAGATGACGAGAACGCGATAACTATCGCATTTACAGATACATAGGAGGATGCACAGGACTCAATCCGCGCGCGTGCGAAGATTATGCATAATTCTATCATTGCTTCTCCTGATCTACCTCATTTTCCTCAAGGGACATCAGGGATGGACACCAAACCCCTCGCGCGAGCGCATCTCCAAGCCACCAATAATACCCAGCAATCCACCCTCGCCAGATGTATTCCAGGCCCTCAACCTCAACGAGGCAGAATGTAAGGCCGTATTCCCTGATCTCACAAACGACATCGACGCCGTCGTGGCCCTGGGCCCTTTCAAGCTTACACCCCCGCGCGGCAACAACAACAACGGGCCCTTGTTAGCTCGGATCCGCGATGGAAAAGTACGTACGCGAAATCAAATCTCTCGAGTCCCATCTCATACCCCTCTCCTAATCACCCGCACTAACCACATCATCTAAACCACGTAGCTCACCATCCTCCACGCCTCAGACAACCTCCACCTCTCCCCCGAACTCATCCAAGCCCGCTCCGCGGCCCTGCACCAAATCAGCCGCGCGCTGACAACTTCCCCCCCTTCCTCGATCCCCCTCCCAGACACGATCTTCGCCCTGAATATCCGGGACCAACCCTCCGGGACCGCGTGGTCGTACGCGCGGCCGGCGTGGGGAGCGGTCGGGATCGGGATGCCGCCGCTCCGGCGCGCGTTCCTGATGCCGCACTTCGCGTTCTGGAACTGGCCGCCCGCAGCCGTGGGGTCGGTGTCTAGGGCTGCTGGGGCGGTGGCCGAGATCGAGCAGGGAGATGAGGGGGGTGAAGGTGGAGAAGGCGAAGAGGGAAAGGCGTTGAAGTTTAGGGACAAGGATCCCCGCGTGGTGTGGCGCGGTTCGACGCGCTTTAGTCCCCCGCAGTATCCCACGTTGCGGAGGGACTTGCTGCGCGCTACGGCTGGGGAGGAGAATGAGGTTTGGGCGGATGTTCAGGGGCTAGATGGGTATGAAGTGGTTCACGACACTCATAGTCCAGACCACCACCACGGCCCGAAAAAAAAGGAAAAGCAGAACCAAGGGGGGGATGAAAAGGGTAAGCAGCAGGCAGACGGAAATACAACAACGACGGAGATGATGATGGTCGAAGATTTCTGCCAGTACAAATACGTGCTATACACCGACGGCGTGACGTACAGCGGGCGCCTACCCTTCCTGCAGCTGTGCAACAGCGTGCTGCTCTCGCCGCCCATGGCCTGGCGGCAGTTCACGACGCATTTGATCAAGCCGCTGTTCTCGCGCGACTTGGACTTAGACCCATCTTTCTCTCCAGGAAAACCCACGTGGACGCCGTCTTCGGGCGAGCAGCGCGCATGGCCGACGCATTATCGACCCGAGGACGCGAACGCCGTCTTCGTGGCGCCGGACTGGTCAGACTTGCGGGCGACTATCGCCTGGCTCGAGGACCACGCTGATATAGCGGAGGGAATTGCGCGAAGACAGCGGGATTTGTTCGTGGGGAGGGGATACCTCTCTCCGGCGATGGAGACGTGTTATTGGCGTGCGCTGATCCGGGGTTGGAGCGAGGTTGTGAGGTTTGATGAGGAGGAGTGGGGGGGTCTGCATGGGGTTAGCTGGGAGGAGTTTTCTGTTGTCGGAAAGGTGCGATGATGCGATGCTGTGATGCATATTCTTGCCAAAAACTGGTATATATATAATAAATCAACGGGCGTGATAGATAAGCGCGATTGATAGCTCGATATATACGGGGTATATAATATGCACACTGATAATATGTACAATCCAAAGTTATAGACTCTTCAACTCTCAATATCCATCCCTAATCTCACTCTCGCTGCCTACCAGTTCATACTCAGTTAGGCGAGAGCGTCGAGAGAAGCAGATCAACAGCCGACTCCTGCCTTCCGATGGTCCCAGTATCAAACGGGCCCTGCCACGCGAAGCCGTAGAAATCCGTGCCATTCCTCGCATTGTCGTACGCCGACTGCGCGTTGTTCTGTATATAAGTCTGATACGGATGGCCATCTAGCACGGCATCTAGCTTCGCCAGCCCGCGCATGAAGATGCCCTTGAAAGCAGTGCCATTGGGCTCGCACTCGTCGGCGGTGGCGCATGCGCTTTCTGTCAAGATCCCATTAGGCGATAGAGAGGCGTCGTTGACTACAGCATCGGCAATTTTCTGCGCAGTGTTGAGGTACGAAGCATCCCCCGTCGCGGTTGAAAGCTGGACCAGACCAGCGAGGATGACGCCCTGGTTGTATGACCAGACGGGCTGGCCGTTGTTCACGCAGGATGAATCCTCGGTCAAGCCGTCGTTGATGAGGCCCTCGCTGTTGATCATGCCAGTGGCGTTGAACCATTCCCATTCCTGCATGGCCTGGCCAAGATAGTACGTGTCGCCGGGGATGAGGTTGTGCAGCGTAGCTGTGAGCTCGAGGTACAGTTCGTTGGAGATGGCGTTGTGGTAGGTCCGGTTCGGGATATTCCAGATCAGCCCGCCGTCGCACGTCGTCGTGTTCCAGTAGCTGTACATGTAGGCCTCATCTTCTTTTGCGAGATCCAAATATGTAGAGTTCCCACTAGCTTGGTAGAGCGATGCTAGCGCGAGAGCCCACCAACCCGTATCATCCGTGCTATCAGCACGGAAATCGCCGCCGCCTTCCGGCCACCAGTCTAACGGAGCGCGTTGTGTGGTCACGGTAAAAGCCGCCATATCCATGTATTCGTCAGACCCTGTCGCCAGTGTGTACTCGGCGATAGCTCGTAAGGCCACGCCGCTGTGCCACCACGGGCCCGTGTCCCAGAGCCCGGTGGTGTCGTTGTAGAAGGCGTTCATGGCCTCAATAGCGGCATGTACCGTATCTGCATCGCCCGGACCTGCCGCAGCGACGCCTCGCACCGCCGTCAAGGAGAGTAGAATCGAGCATAGAGCTGAGTATAGAGAGCCCCGCAGAGCGAAGACGGAGCTCGCCTGGCCTTGGCCTTGAACGGAACCCATCTTTCAGAAAGGTTGTATGAAACGAGACCAGACGAGACGGGATGGCGGTGCGGCAGACAACCGAAGGTGGTGGTGATGCATCAACGGAACTGCCGGAGGACGTTGCGTTCTTTCTTATACGAAACAATACAAGGTCATCCATGTTCGAGGAACTCGCATCTAAAACACACATAATCGGGAGTCCGTCCTGGCAACATCGTCTCGGTGCTCAACGATCCGAAGAGGAATGAAGGTCGCATTCTTTCCTCAGGCTGACCACCGCGTGATGATAATTTGGGAGCCTGCATTTCATCTCATCCTGCTTAGATGTCCGAAGAACCGCCGTAAGTTACTCGATCGAGTCGTGGCTTCCTCCTCCCTCTTTCCTCTTTCCGCCTTCCTTTCTCTTCGCTATCCCCTATTCGCGTTACATCACGATTAGTTGGGCTAGGTGCTTAAGGTACTGTACCTTAAGCTTAGGTAGGTGCTAGGGGCATGCAGTCAGGACGTGCAGTCAAAAACATGCAAGCTGACGTGATGGTTACCCAAGCCGACGGTATTATCTGTAACAGGGGTAAGAGCCGAGCCGACGGTATATGAAAGACATCCACCACCACCGCCATGACTACTACCGTACTTAGCACCATGCATGATAGAGCGCGTCTGGTAAGACCATGTGTTGTTCGCAGGTCCGGGAATCGTTAATTTAACAGTTTGCCAAGTTGGGTGCGCGCTTACCTGCGCCCACCCGCCCCGTCATCAAAAGGACCTGCTATATCGGGCTGTTGTTCTGTTCACACGATAGTCTTCGAGCAGCCTTGTGACTTGCCCCGCGACTCTCTTATTGGTTAGGATACTGGTGGTTTACGTGGAAGCTGCCGCGCTACGGCTACCATGCCCACTTTGGATGGTTGAGTGGGAATGTCGACAACTTAAACTTGATTTTCGGCTCTGTTAGTGTGCAAAAACCATACCTTTTTATCCCGCAGTCTCATGTTCTAGTTTCTGTTTGTAACGTTGCTAGTCAATGCTCGCGTTGCAGCATATGGAAACGAAAAGAAAACGAGGTTGAGGGGGAGTTCAGGGCCAAAAAAAGGACCTTGGTTAGTCGGGCATCGCATGAACAGCTCTCCTGTCGATCTGCCGATCCGCCGATCCATGCATAATTAGCTTCCGATAGGCCGGTCGCGTCAGCTTCTACCATCTTCACTCTTGGGCGCCGCAATTCACACGAGTTTCACGGAACAGCAACGTCCTTGATGCAGAATATGTTCAAACCTGAGGGTTATTAAACAGGCATGCAATTATATACTATCGAAACGAGGATACACCAAGTCTCTATGCGCAAACCCCGTGTCTCCCCTATAATTACCCAAATTACTCCAGCGTCATTAGAGTTTCGTGGCGTGTGCTCGTATTTCTGTACGTCATTATGATCTGACGCATCGCTCACAGCGGTTTATAATATCGTGGCTCGTTGAAGACGTGGTATCGGTGTCCTCGTACCCCATTGCCTCTAAACGTGCTAGGAAATCGCCATCCCCTAGGCACTTCGTTTTCTCTTGCTCTGCGATTCCTTGCACCTGCATCACCATCCATGGCTGCCACTCTTTCTTTCTCTTCATCGCCTCTGGGGATGACGAATTTGGCCACTTGCAGCTCCGTGTCCGTGATGGTGCTTCTGGAGACTCTTGCATAGCCCACTCGTTGCATCCTTTTGTATAATATGTACTCACACCAGCGATCCCAATCGCTGGGATCCACATCGTGCATGCCAGATACTTTGGAAACATATTTATTATAATTCCCTATCAGGGGCTTCGTAACGAGGTAGGAGAGGAGGACTGAAGGCCGCGACGAGGAGCCCATCAGTTTCGACAGGTATTCCGCCTGCAGACGACGATCCTCCGGGTCTTCCTCCTGGCCAGAGTGGAAGACGAATACATCGACTAGTTCGCCGTACATGTCGAGTGTCGCGTGAATAGCCGGTGCAAGCTCACCCACTGGCGAGGGTAAGAGATGATGCGTGGAATTTATAATAGGGAATTTCGAAAGCAGCGCAGCACCCCACGTGTGCTTGTTAGGGCCTGGGCCGTAATCTACGTACATGCCCAGCTCTTCGGCGAGAATTTGTGTCGTATCGCGGTTTCCCATGATGATGCGTTGAAGGTCCGACTCTAAAAGACCAATGACATCAATCTCCAGTTCGCGGATTAAATCGCGTATGCGGATCTCGGAGGACCACATATCATTATCCAGAGAAAAGTGTATCGTCCAGATTCCAGCCGTCATGACCCTTGAGCCTTCGTGGTAGGGGATGTAATCATTTGTCGGGAAGCGCGCGTACGCCGTTATTAGAAAAAAGGTGTTGATTATGGTGAGGGCGAACATGAAATATTTGCGATGACGACTTTGCGACAGCGATCGCTGAGTCTCCCGCAGACGGGCGTTCCGGCAGGTTAAATTGAAAACACCAGCACCAACCAGAAGCATCGTTGTCACCATGATCCAGTCAGTGTGTTCGCGGACCAAAGGGCCTCCAGGAACGAAGGCATATGCTACGACCCATACGTGAAAGAGGACCATGAAGTTATAGATCAGAAAACCGAGACCAAAGGTTACAGCCGGACTCTTTTGAGAAGCGGCTGTAAGTAATGGGATCGATATGGCCATGAGATAAAAGGCGACCACCAATGCGCCGTAATATCCAAACCAGTTGGCGTGAAGGGTAAGTAAGGCGGCTCCAATACAGCCACCTCCGAACATGGACCAAGTACTGATTAGTCTCGGTTTGAATATGCTGGCGCAAAGGCCACCAGTCATGGCGGCCATAGTGAGCCATCCGTGAGGAACAGAGAGGGGTCCACGTACAGGATACCCTTCCCACACCCAGAGAATCATTGTGCTGGTGTCCGAAAGCAAGGAATGTAGACCAAAGAATAGGCCACCCACACCTAGAGCAGCAAGTAAAGAAGAACCGCTCTCCGTACGAGCTGTAGATGCTTTTCCAGTCGGATGGGCGTGCCGAGTAAAGCGCAAGGTGGCCAGTACGGCCAAGCCCAACCCAAGGCCGTTGTGTCCACCATTGTCGGCATTCATAATGGGCCAGATTGGATTGTTCGTTCTCCACGCAAATTTCATGGCACAAGAAAGAACCAAACCGACCGCCCATGCCAGTAATTTGTATTCAAGCCGAGCCTCGTGCGGCGAATCAGAGGATAAATTTGCTGCCCATGAAAGGCACGCCATGGACACACCAAACCCAACAGCGGACAATCGATATACTGGATCCGTAACCTTCCACGCCAAGACTCCCACGAGGGAAAGCAGATGGAACACCCGCAAGTTCCGTATAACCAGAGCACGGAACGGCCTGATGCCAAGAAGAACAGGTGAGATAGTTGACATAACAAAGGCCTCGTATCCCGAGATGCCCATGTGCCATAGCGGAAAGTACCATATGAGAATCCCCATACTTGTCAGCATGGACCAGAACACATATCCATGGTACACATCAGCGGCCGTGTCGACAAGTTCGGACCACGAAAACTTAGTATTATGCATTCCGGTTGTTGCTTTGCTCTTTTTCTTTTCTAGTATCGGAGCCGATTGTTGCGGGCTGTTCAGCCTGGAAAAGTTAGATACCGTCCATGATAATCAAATCTGACTTTAAAGCACTATAAACTCGCTCGCTCGAACTACCTAGGCTTCCATCGTCGTTCGAATGGTCCTTATTACGGCTGCGTTTAAAACAAAAGGATTTCGGTCACAAAGATAGGGGACCAAATTGACTGCGGCCCTTCACACCGAACATACATTATCATCAGATACAAAATGTCATTGAATCAACCGTCGCGCAAATGGTGATGGTACTTCTGCTGCCGGCAGAAAACCGGTTCCGCTAGACCCAAAGCATGTTATTCGCAATGTGACGCCTGTTATGCCAGAAATGACTGTCTGGCAACGCAAACCAGCAAATGTCGCATATCGAGTACACAAAGCGATGGACGAAGAACGATACGATAGGCGGTAGGGCGATCAGACACGAGCGAGTGTGCACGGCGGAATCTAGGTTACCTAGGGAGCCAATGTACGTACCCCTTGCTAAGGCCATTAACATCTTTCACGATGATCTCGAATGTATCAAAATCCATGGCGGTAACAGCATCGAACGCGACGTCGTAGAAAATCAATGACCACTCGAAGAAAGAATATTTGGTGTACGCTGGAAGGGGTCAGTCAACTTCACCGAAGGTGGAGGGCCTACGAACCTCCGGCTACACGATGAATCTTGTGCTGTATGAAATAATAGACCATCGGGATGATGGTCGTGAAAAATGCGGTCGCAATATACTTTCGGTACTTGATGGCCTTGGCATTCGGCGGGCTTAAGATGAGGCAGCCAGCCGTCCAGGGGATTGTGGCGATCAGGTATGAAATCATGAAGATATCGTGCCAGTCGTGATCATCAGTCGACGTGACATAGGTCCAGCCTCCACAGGTCAATGTTCGAAATAGTCCCATAGCGGCGACGAATTTAGGAAGCGTCTTGCCAGGGCGGGCAGTTAAGAGATACCAGAGCGCAACCAGAGCGAAGCGAGGACCTGGACGATATGTCTCGGGTTAGCATCATACTGTTTCGCCCCCACTCTGCACTACGCTCTTTCGGACATATTCAGAAACCAATTGCTTCTTGGTGCCACGGTGTAACGATTACACACACAGCATATAGCCGAAGAGTCCGTCAGCACTTTCGCTCTCTGGCTAGCTCCGCTTCCCGGGGCGCCCGAATTGTTGTGTCGTCTCCTAACAAGCCAAACATACGAAGTATGTTTGAGTGATCGCACGTACCGGAAGTTATGGCGATGAACACCATGAAGAACGATCTCTCGGGATACCGGTCTCCAATGGTCGCGGACACGGACGGGAACCACTCGTCGGGATAGCCATAGTACTGGTTCCGGACGATCTTATGGAAATGCAGCGACATGCCGACAACGAGAGCGCTCACAAACGCAGCTACCAAGTAACATACTTATTAGCCAGCCGGCCAGAGCGCAGTTCGTGCGCCATCAACGCAACCAGAGCTGCGGAAGATGGCGGGTAGAGAGCAGAGAAGCAGAAGAGCAGGCAAGCTCACTATATGCGACGCAGGTATGCGCCCAAGACACCCATTTCGCATTGAAGGAAACGAGGGCCACCCCGCTATCCTTGTCCTTGTATTTGGACATGATGCTTGTTGACGATCGAGGAAGCAGAGCATGCCCCGGAGAGCTCGGGTTGGGGAAAGTCGACGATGCGATAGATACCAAAAGAATAGAAGAGAGATAGAGATGCGGATAGCTAAGCTAGGTTCCCGATAGAAAGGATATGTTGACCTGCAAGCTGAGGTAATGTAGGTATCTGTACCTGCTAAGGCGGGAGGTAGGTGGTCGCGTGCCTACAGCATCGCTTAGAAATAGGTACTTGCACAATATGACGGCACCATCCCTGTATCCCGTCTTGGCGCCGCTAACTTGGCGCCGCTAACAGCTCAGTGAACCAAGCTGGCTGTTGTTGTCTCGGAGTTATCTGCCAACTAATTAACTCCGAGCTCACTACCACCAAATCAGGAGAGGGTCTATTAATTAACCCAGACAACAAACGATGTTTTTTTGTTCATAGTTATACAACTAGGGCAACAGCGTCGGTGAAATTGAATGCTATTATTCAGCTTAGTACGGCAACGTTAGGTTTATCACTGACCCATTTCGCATGCCGAGCCCGGGCCGTCGGCTTGTTACGTCTTATAAGGTTAAGTATCAGATTTATACACCAAGTAATAATTAGGTAACTCCTGCCGGGTCAATAGCAATAGATAGAGTGCTCAATTATCGTATGTAAATCTAATTGTACCAGCAGACGGGCCTAAATGATATCTACTGGGCGGGACATCGCACAGTATCTACCTTTATTCTGAGCACTTCTATGAAAAAGATTGCTCATGGTGTTACAAAAAGAGGAGACATACCTACTTTGTAGTCGGCACCATATCGACGTAAAGCACCTCGCTTCGTTCTTGATACCGGAAGCTTGTTACACACTTCGCTAGGAATAAGCCACACGGAACAGTGCCGATAAGTATTAATGCTAAACCTATTCTTATAGTTCCAGAGGTCAAACATAAGTACTTAGCGAACTTACATAAAATTCTAATGTTTCAACCAAAGCACAGCTTCAATAACTATTTATAATAAAGTTGATTATGAGGCAAGTCTGTTTGTAATCGGTGAATTATACGGTAATTTATCATCTAACTCTTGACTTCAAATCAGTTGTACCTATAACAGCACGCAGCTTTCTCCGCTCGGGCTCGGTTATTCGTAGCTGAAGAATCACTATCCGTAGCTGAAACCATACCCAAAATGGAAGTTCACCCCACAGAACCTACCTGTGTCCCTTGGCCCTACCAAATTTCAGGAGCCTCATGGAGACGCGTGTTACTGTGTTCCTGCTGCTCACTATGTTAGTATGGGAAGATGGAACGCCACAACATTGAGTTGAGGCTGGATCGAAATTTATATGTAGACCTTTCAAAACGTTTGATCTATTAATCTGAGCTTTGTAGATCGCGTGCATGCAGTCGGTTGGTAGCTAGGTGCGCAAGCTACAGCATGCTCTCTCTACCTTAGCCCACAGCCTGTATTGCTCTTCCATACAAATTTATTGAAATTTGGTGGTACAAAGGGACACAGGTAGGTTCTGTGGTGTGAACTTCCATTTTGGGTATGGTTTCAGCTACGGATAGTGGTTCTTCAGCTACGAATAACCCAGGCCTCTCCGCTCTGCTCTGCGATTGCCAATTATGGACCGATAAGACCGATAAGATCGACAGCCCCACTGTCTCTAGTTTCTTTTCTTCGGCGCAGCATTAGACTCCAGCTAAGCAATTGTTCTTTTAGAGCAGACCTACGTTGAGAGCACCTAGGCGGTTCAACTTTTACAATCTTCCAGGCGAAGGCAAGATAGTGTTTCACGATGTCCGCAGTCGCCGATAAGGCACGGTTCTATCTCGAACAAGCCGTCCCTCAACTTCGCGAATTCGAAGCCAAGGGCATATTCAACGCCGACGAGATCCGTTCCATTGTACGAAAACGCACCGATCACGAGCATATCGTGCTCTCGCCTGGCAACAAGGCGCAGAACTGGCTCGATTATGTCGACTGGGAGCGGTCCCTCGAGGTCCTCCGGGCCAAACGATGCCGCCGTCTGGACATCCGTGCCTCCTCCAGGCATACGGGAGAGGGGAGGGTCTTTGGCATCCTCGAGCGATCCGTGAACAGGCATCCGGGCAGTCTCGAGCTCTGGAAGACATACCTGGCATACGCGACGAAGATGAGGGCAACGAAACGATATCGCAAGGTCATGACGAGAGCTCTCAGGATGCATCCTGCAAAGTCAGAGCTCTGGGTGCTGGCTGGCCGGAAATCAGCCCGCAACGGAGACATGCATGCCGCCCGAGGCTTCTTCATGCGCGGCTCTCGCTTCTGTACCCGTGACGCCACTCTATGGCTCGCTTATGCGGAATGTGAGATGGAATGGCTGCAGCGGATGGAGGCTCGCAAGGGCAAGAAGGGCGGTACTGCCAAGGCTATACAGGAACAGGCCGAACATGCCGATGACGAGATACAATTCGGGCTCGACGACAGCGATGACGATGTTGACGAGAACGGCCGATTGATTATTCCAAATCCTGATTCCGCCGTGGCTAGGACAGTGATTGACGATGAAACCGCTTCTACACTTAAGAGCAACCCGGCATTAGACGGTGCCATTCCGCTCGCCATTTTCGACATCGCCAAAAAACAGACTTTCTTCAATGCTGCCGTGGCAGAGCAGTTTTTCGATATCTTCGCCGCATTCACGAGTATCTCAATGCAGGCGAAGATTATACAACATGTCCTCGATAGCATGGATGAGATCTATCCGAACACTGCATCTACCTCGTTCTGTAGCATACGGCAGCCGCTTATTGGCCTCGATATGAACGCGCCCGAATATCCTAAGGTTCTAAGAGACACCCTCGGACGTATCAAATCATCTCTTTCCACTACTACAGATGTCAAAGCGCTGTCTACCAGATTAAGATCTTGGCTCGACGTCTTGCTGTCCTCCGCGGATCTAGACTCTGGCATCCGCACCGTACTGGAGCACACAATTAAAACATTACCACCACCATAGCAGTGACTTGAAATGGGGATTTCGGCCCCTTAGGTTTCATTTAACGCCTCGCCCCCTTGTCTTTGCACTATGCCCATCAGATACTCCCACTCAGACGGGCTCACACGGCTGACACTCAGGCGAGTTTGCTTCAGCATTTGCATATTCTCTAGAGGCTGCCCTGGCTTTCCCATTGCTCGAAGCTCTTTCAGTCCAATGGGCTGGGCGAATTTGCTGCGATATCTGACGTGCACTACGCTCCATTTCGGGTCCTCGGGCTTCGAGGAAGAGTCGTAATACGGCGCTTTAGGATCATGGGCTGAGACTGTGATATTGTCAACGCGCCGACCTTTGACCGAACGGCTCTCAACAGAAGAACTTCGAAGACTTACGGTCGGGTGAGTGCTCCTCCACGATCTCCATCGTGCCTACAAGACCCGGCTCCTTGCAGTTGCTGTGATAGAAGAAGGCGAGCTCACCCTTCTTCATAGACCGCAGATTATTACGCGCAACATAATTGCGAATACCTGGGATACCATCTGCGCGTTAGCATAATGCATGTATATATACAAATAATTGGTTGAAATGAGGAATTGACGGAAACAAAAACCAAACACAAGTCAAACGGCATCCGCCGATCCACAGGAGGGGGCAACTGACCATCCCATGGCTCGGGTTCTGTTTTCGAAGCCAAATCATCGATGGAGAACCTTACGTCGACACCGTTTTCAAACCGTGATTCGGGCTCGGCCTTCATGAGCCAATACCACGTGTCGGATGAGCTTGGCTTATCATTGACACTCTTAGGCGCTTCACTGGACTGTCCATCTACCTCTTTCGCCGGTGTGCTTTTCTTCGTCTACCACATAATTAATTACTGTAATTAATAGAGCGAGTGAAGGAATAGAATCTATATATTTTGTATACTACATACCTTGGGCTGGCCGACTTTGGCGCGTTTAGTCTTTACTTTGGGGCCAGGCTTTGTGGCCGCCTCTGATGTTGGCGTTGCATCGCTACTAGCTGCGCGTCCATTGGTGGTGGCTGTTTCTGGAGCGGATGCTTTACGACGCGTCGACCGCCTTGGGGCCGAGCTCGCTTGGGCTTCGGCCTCGAGCTGTGTCGCTTTTCTCTTCGGCATGGCCGTGGTTTATCTAAGCTCTGTATCTGCTACGGTAGGTAGATTACCTAGTTCTTGCTAGGTTTTGACGAAAAGTGTCGATAGTATGTGAACAGCTACTTTGGTTGGAGCTTCATACTCTCTTAGTAGTTGCTTCGTAGGTGCACTGTTGCTTTTCGTTCAAGGCATAGTGCCGGCAGGGCTGGCTGACGGGCCGGCAGGGCTCCAGATCAATCTGGCAGCGCTCTTTTCGCAGCTGGCCAGTCCGTCTTTAGTCACCTACAATTGTACTTCGTATGTACGGAGTACTTAAGCATTTATCTGGCTCTCTTTTCCTGTCCCCCTCCGTCCCCCTCGTCCTTTATTTTCATCCTGTCCTCTCTTCTAGAATATGCAAGACTTACGGAGGTAACAAAGTATAAGACCGGGGACTTAATAGCTTCTGTTGCTTGTTGATCCACCTTGAAAAACCGAGGCAGTAAAGAACATTCTCGCCACGCTACCTATCAACTAGGGCTGCCATCCTTGCTGAGGAGCCGTGCACTACTGGTATGCATAGTAACGCATACCTGTGCACAGGTCTTCACATGTGAGCTCAGGCTGCATGAGGGTATATCTAAGACGAATTATATGAGAGAAAATAGGGCCAAAACAAGTGTGTTATACGTAATGTACGAGGCGATCGATCTCATGCCCCGACGGCGTGTGCCGGTTTTTATGTATATGTAGGTATTGTAGATGTGGATCCAGTGCGTTAATGAACCAAAATACTAATGATGCCACCACGCCCTCACTGCACGTAAAATCAAAAGACACTGAGGCGTCCAATGGGCGGAAGAGATAATGACACCAAGCTGGTATGGATTGCTAAATCACCGATCGGAAAATTGGCCAAGGATTATGTTCAGTAAGCATTATAAACTGTTAATTGCTCCCTATCAAGAAGATCGAGTTTGAGACGTTACGGCGTCTTACCTAATTGATGACAGGACTTTTTTGGCCCAGGAAGGACAGCACTCCAATGAGGATAAAACAGGTCGGCAAATACTGTTAGTATCTATGCAGAAAGTAACTTAATCAGGCACACACTCAACATCTGCCTACACTCCCATATTATGGGAAAACATCCAGTAAAATCTAATTCCGATTCCTCGGCCATTTATTAGTGGCTGTCCCGTTCGCTCGCGCGAGAACAAGTCGGGTCTGCAGGGGTGGGTGGATCAGACGTGATGAGGGGAACAAACTTTGGACAGTTAAACTTCTCTACTCAGTACAGCGACAAGAATGAAGCCAAGCCTGAGGGAAAGATGAAGAGAGCGATAGATCATTTGCCAACAGACATGGCTACAAACGAGATCTTTTCCCCAGATCGTCATTCCAAAGAACGGGCGATCGGGAATGGGGCTTTCCTCCAATCTAAGCATCAGCCAGTAGACGGCCATTTCGCCGTGTGTGTGTGAGATACAAGGGAAAAGGCAAACCCACCGGGACGGGAAGAGAGAGGGGGCACAGAAGAAGAACCCAAAAGATAAGTAAAGATACAGCCGGGTCCTTACAGTATTGGCATCGTAATCGACGGCGCTTCGCTTTGTTTGGCTTTGGGGCTATAGTAACTAAATAGACTAGATAGGCCAGATTCAGCCAGATGGAAGAACCCTGCGGAAGGTCATGATGATGATTGAAAACTGCATCCGGAATGCGTAAAATGTGTTCAGTGTGTCGGCTCCTCGCCCGCCCCCCTCCACAATAGAGATTGGCTCTTCGACTAGATTCGCATAAATAACCTTCGTCGCTATTGCTGGGGCACCATTCATTGTCCGCGTTCCATGCCCGAGCAGAAAGCTACATCTGTGACATGTTTGGCAGGGTGGTGGTAAGTCAGGTAAGGGTAATAAAAGAGAGGTGGCATGGCGCGGTGGCATTTACCGATTTTCTCTCTTACACACGACGCCGCTCTCTAATTATTTCCCTCGTTCCCTCTGCATACTCCCCTCGTGATCAGCCGTCTTCGCCGGCCTAATAACCAGACCCGACTATTATTTTGTTACGCTTCTGCTTTCCTGCTAATTACCAACATATCCCACCCTTCCCCCCTTGTACTCTCCTCTTCCCTCTACCTTTACTTTTTCTCGGTCTTTCTCTCCCGTCCAGTCCGCCCTTAATCTATCTTTTCCCTCCCCTTCTTGTTTCCCTCACATTTATGGCGGTCTACTCGTGGGGATTATTGGTCACATTTCAACCTCGCAATCCTGGTTATGTCCAACATGCTCCAAAAATGGTATCGGCGCACCCCACTCAATGCCTCTGGTGGCTTGACCATACCTATCGCAAGCTCGACACACGACAAAGAAGCATGGTGAAAAGGCTTCGCCGCCGGCTCAGCATTCCTAGGCCGGTGGGAGGATAATGGAGTCAATTGGGAGATCAATTGGGAAGGCACGCATGAATGGCGGGCAGACACGTTGAAACAGCGCAGTGTGCTGCTTTGGTCACGCAGAACCAGCTGCTCCTACCACGAGGATTCTCCAACTAATAATATGGCTAGCCGCCAAAAGAGGGAATGCAAGGGTCAGCCCAACGCCGTCTCCGGGCCCCCATGCATCAGATCCCTGGTCCTTGATCATCATCAATTGTCCGAGTCTTATTAATATCCAGCCATCCGCCAACCTGATGTCTAATCTATATCTTTCGATCGGACTTGCTCTTGTTTCTCATCTGTACGAAACCAACAAATTACTCCAAAGCCGTCCCTGCTCACCGCTGGTATTCGGCCATATTTCGGCTTACAGTAATGACGAGGTGTCATACACAATCAAGAGCCCAACACATGACTCGACCCCCTTGAGGCCCGAGGATCATATTCTAGGACCTTACGGTTTGGCATGGACTGCACTTCTGCCTGGCATGCTACACCAGACACTTGGCTTTTCTATGAAGTTCGGCAACGGGAACGAGGGCGACTCTAAAGTGGGATATTATAGGTCTAGCTCGGCTTGGATTTTCACGATGGTTTCTTCGATACAAACAGTGCCGAGGAAAGCAAACACCACACCCGGCAGCTAGAAATACTGACTAGCACAGATGAATTTGGCATGTGCCATCATATGCACTATTTCTGCTCTTCTTCTCAGTTTCTCGACGATCTGCCATCGCCTGGTCTGAGGTATCCGACCTTCGCGGGCTGGGTCTTGGGCGGCCCGCCATGATCTAATTGGCTATGCCGTGCAGATGCGCCATGCGCAAATGGCTGCCATTTGCATCAAAAGCATACGCGTGCCGCATAATCTGCATCAACACCAGCAAGCTATACCAGCAACTGCACTATCAAATCTCTCTGGGGGTATTTTTGATAGTCCAAAACGTCATCCGGCGTGATAACGGTGCTGCCTCGTCGGCGTGAGTCAATCAGGTCTACAGTATCGTACACCTCAACATCGAGACGTCCTGACTCTAGGGTTTTTACTCTGCTGTGTGTCGGGCCCGCTTGCTATTTGATATTATAGGGCACCTGCAAAGTATGGAATCACCAAGACTAAATAAGTTCGAAGCCCTCAAGCAACCGCAAGACACAGCTGATGTCTCGCATTGTCCGCGACCGACTGCGTTGATGTTGGCATCCGACTACAAGATACGCAAATAACGACGATGGCTTATTGTAGCCGCAGACAGCTTTATTGTTTGCTAAACAGCCGTTCGCATATGCTGGCAGAGCCAGCACTGAGCTATTAAGCAGACTGGAATCGATTTTATCGACCTATGGAAATGAAGATATATCCCTACCTGGGTACGAAGTGGCCGTGACATGCACAAGGCATGGCGATTTTGAGACCTGGAAAGGTAGCATCACCCGGCCGCTCTTCAACAGTCGGCGACAACCGGGGTCGTGCAGCTGTTCCCAGGCTAGCACAGAGCACAGAGCACAGAGCACAGAGCACAGCAGAGATGGCAGTGGGCAGCGCCTACCCGCCGCGCGAATTCGAATAGAAGAGGGTTCATCTCGCCCCTCAAGCGACACCTACTAGGTGTAGGTCACTCCGCACGCACGCGCTTGGGGTTGTCCTTGCCAAACAAAGAGCTGGGCTTACTATTCTCTGCCTTCATCTTCCCTCGGTAGCGAACCCTGATCCTATCATTCTGTCTCTCTTCCTCTCTCCTTTTTTCTCACGATTGGTTTTTCTCTTTCATTCTTTCGATCTTTTCTGTTTTTGTCCAGCTACTTCGTACATATCACAGTTTTCCCGACCATTGTGGTATGATATTGAAACCACTAGTTTTGAGATGCGACACCCAAGAGATGGGATGGTGCAAACACAGAGTGCAAGTGGCTGGTGCCTTCGAGCGTGTTAGGTAACACAAGTAAGTATTGCTGACGGCGCGACGTGGCCACTGCGCTCCGTATCTGCATGTTATGACATGAAGTCTCTGTGGAGACCGGCATCTCGTAGACTTACGCTGCCTTCTTGAAAGCGCAGTACTTATTTCCTTATCAAGGTAAGTCAGCGTTGGAGTGGGATTCTCAGTCCCACTACCAGTCCATTTCTCAACCTATCAGCGATACCAGCAGTGCGAAGTCGCCCTCTTGCCCCCACCCAAGTTCCGCCACTGCCTATCAGATCAGCCACCACTCTTGGGTGCATCCCTACTCTAGGTAGGTACCTCAGTCGGGCCCACCTGCACCCTTCCAAGTTAGGTCCTTACTCTGCCTCCCATCTCAGCGTCTCTTCTCTCTTTCTACCGCTCGTTTCCTCTTTGTGCCCCAGGCGTCGGTTGGCCCAGGCTTTGCGCCAGGTCCCTTTGCGCCGAAGTACTTCGTACTCTTCCGATGGGACCGCCCCATCCCTCTGCCCTTTGGTCCGTCTCTCTCTCTCCCCCCCACTGCTTAGTCCTTCTGCGGATTAGCGTGCCAAGCGGCTCTTGGCGGTCAGAATTGTCTGGTCGGACGTGCGATGCGAAACGAGGAAGGGCCGGGAGCCAACCCAACCCAGCAGAGAGTCGGTCCTCTCTTCCTGAATCAGCAGCATACGCGCATCCCTACGCCTACGCTACAGTACGTCCACTAGTAGTCTAGCTAGACGACAGCACCACGGCAAAGCAGCAGAACAAGCGAGGCAATCAATTTGCCAACCCAGTCCTGCGCCAGTTTCCTACCCCCTGCTGTACTGCTCTACCCCTGGACACGCCCAGCTCCGTACCGTGCCTACGACTTGCCTGGCTACCCTACCAACTGGGCCCCCGACCCCCTTGTTCGAGCGCTCCCAGCCAGTCGCCAACCAGTCAGCCGCTCTCGACCCAGCGGTAGCGCGTGTGGGCAGAGAAAGGGAGAGAATTTCCATGCGCCCGATCGCTCCTCGCTCTCCTCTCAGACCACCTGCTAAGCTCCCATTGCCTTGTCCACGACCTACCACTACCATTCCCACCTGTAAACCGACGGCAAACAACTCGAACACGCCGGTTAGGTAAGACGTCTATCTTTTTTGTTTTCTTCTTTCTCGCGCTGTCCAACCCCGTTCTCGTCCCGGTTATTTCCCTGCCGCGTCGCCCGGTCCCTCAGGCCCCAGTCCACAAGTGTGTGGTGGAATAAGCGCCTGTCTTGTGTGTGACACTATTGTCGAGACCTCCCACAGCCCGCGCCGCTCTCCCTGGCCCGTACTGAAATGCCGACATGCTGGCTCCAGTTCGGGGCACCACCGCCGGTCGCATTGTCCCATTGTCCAGGAGCGCCGCTCCTCCTCCTGCGACAGTCCACCTGGACGAGACGCGACCGGCGATGTGCCCTCGGACTTTGACGGCACTTCGGGCGGCCAAGCCCTCTGTGTCGCCAACCGTCCCGTGGTCCATAGTTTGGAGCAAGCACACCAGGCACATCCCGTCGAGGAGCACAGCAAGTCTAGATAAGCTCCGAGCATGTTCTACCTAATCTAATCGTACCCGTTCTTCACATGTTCATGTCACTGTCTTGCAAACAAAGACGGTTCAACTTGGACGTGGCGTTGCTACGGTACTATGTGTTATCGAGGTCCACCACCGTACCGTATCCATACATTATTGTGCGGCGCTTTACCTAGCTGTTCTCATACGCGCCGTGGTAGATTTTTTTTTTTTTTTCGCACTCTGACCCCCCTGGCGGCGCGCTGTATTCTCTCCCTCTTAGCGTGCCTTGGTCTTTCAGTGAACGCTTTCCCCCATGCCAGGCACTCAGCGCCTGAGTATGCCACTGGTTGCTGGTACAGTGCGTGGTGCACTCAGTGTCTCCTAGTGGGGCTCCCCCTTCGCGCACTATGGCACGTAAACGCCTGTCGCTGCAGCTAGATACTGTATCTAAGCTGTTCACCAGACCCTCGCCCTGGGCTAGGTTGCGGTCGGATCCTTCGCACTGGGTGCGAGCCGACCTACCTACCCTCTAGGCTGCTGTACCACAGCCCAACTCAAATCATCTTTTCCCGATCGCACCACGCACCCTATTGCACCGCTGGTCAATTCAACCCACACTTTGGCCCGCGACGCGACTTTCTCTATCGCGACACTCGCTGGCGCGACGGTATTCATCGATCTCTACCTTTGATTCTTCTCATTTCAATGGAACTGGTCTTGTTTATTCGCTGAATACTGACGCTGCCTGCACATAGTCAGATGGGTTCCCGTTCGTTACTTGGCCCGTCATGAGCTCCTGGATGAACGAGGCCGCCGCCATCCCCAACCATGCCGGCAATGGCTTCCCTCACATGGGGGATCCTAATAGCATGGCTGGCGCGGGCATGATGGATCCCTCGGCCTTCCTGGCCAATGCCGGCCAATTCAACGCGAACGCCGCGGGCCAACAGTTCCCCAACCCACAGCAAATGGCTGTCGCGATGCAGAACGGCCAGATGCGCAACGCCTCGCCTTCTTTCGCCAATCCCGTTTATCAAACTAACCCGGTTATTCCCTCCAAACGTCCCCGACCGAGAGAAGACAGCATTGGCGCGTCGCCCCGACAGAACCCCGGCATGTTACCGACCTCGCGCGCCGATACGCCACAACAATCGCAATTCCCGGGCTTTCAGCCCAACGCTATGCCACCCCAGAATCCCGGCCAACCTCAACACTACCCTCATCTTCAGCCGAACGGCTCCGCGACAGCTTCCCCCTCCCCTGTCATGGCAGGCAATCAGCTTCGACCCGGAAGCGTGCCCCAACGCGTCAATACCGCGTCGCCACATCCCTTTTCGCCTGCCTCCCAACAGTTCGGTGCACAAGCATCTCCCGTTCCGTCTGAACATGGTAATACGCCACAGCCCGGCATGTACATGGGCCAAGGATTCCCGCAGGGCTATAATCCCGGCTTCGCACCGTCTCCTTCACCAGCCAGGCCACCTTCTGCTCAGAATCCCATGACGCCGCAAATGGCGACACACCAGATGGGCCAGATGGCCCCGCAAATGCCGCAGATGCATCCAAATCAGATGTATGCCAACCAGCAGATGCATAATATGCAGCAGATGCAGCAGATGCAACATGCGCAACACGCTATGCAAGGACGTGGTGGTATGGACCCCAAGATGATGTATCACATGCGGTTACAACAGCAGTTTGGTCAAGGAAACATGCCGACAGGACCGGATATGCAAGCGCAAAACATGGCGCAGAATCGAGGCATGATGCCCAAGCAAGGTATGCCGATGCAAAATGGTCAAATGCCACCTGGAGGCATGCGTCCACAGCAACCACCGCAGATGCCTCGCGGCATGAATTACGAAATGTTCGTGAAGAATCTCACCGGCTTCATGGCTTCGCGACAGCTACAAGTCGATATGAATCCCATCATTGAGGGTCGCCAGCTATCACTATTCCCACTGTTTCAGATTGTTCAGAAATATAGCGGCTATCGCAATGTGATGGCTAATAACATGTGGCCACAAATCGCCGTCACTCTCGGGTACCCTCCACAACAGGCACCATCAGCGCCAAATTCAATCAGGATGGCTTATGACCGGTATTTGGTCAAGTTCGAAGAAGCTTGGCACAACCAACGAAGCCATCAATTAAAGCAGCAGGCCACAGGTGTGAGCGGCATGCCAACTGCTCAGAATCACGGGACGCCTCAGAGAATGCCTCAGATGTCTCCCTCGCAAAACATGCGACCGACACCCCAGATGCAAGCCCAAAGCGCACAAAGTCCGGTCAAACATGCGGCTCCAGGTATGCAGCAGAGTAATATCAACGGATTTTCACCCTCCCCACATCCTCAAGTTCCCCAGCAACAATCCAATGCAGGCCAAGGACATATGCGGAACAATATGCCGAGAAGCATCAACGCCACTCCCATCACGGCAGAATTCCCATTACATTCTCCAACTCCTACAAGCAAACCGGGTTCCGCTCCTCTACATCATCCAAGCCAGCCAACTGACGTCGTGAAAGTCAATGGCACTGCGGCTTTGCCGTTCACGGGAGGCCCCTTGTCTGCTAACAATGATGTATATTCTCCTCTTTCCCGTACTCTGGCCCTACAGGACAGTGGAGCTTGGGGTGGTGTGGAAGTGGATGCGGTCGATAACCTGGGAAACGATTTGGCTCGGTGTAAACCTGACATGCCGCCGATAGGAGAACTAGGGAACATCGACGTGCATGCGCTCACAAAAAGCATACAGAGCGGCATACACGGGGAAGTTCGGCTGGCCCTCGACGTCTTAGCTACGGTCTCGCGCTATGGCGACTCGGTTCAGTACCTAATTATCGAGCTTAGGAACTGCGAAGATTTGGTAGACTCGTTACTGGATTGCGCTGAGGAGCAAATCGATCTGCTAGCCGAAAATGCGGACCCAATTTCAGACGAAATTGACTTGACCTCGTATGAAGACGTTTTAAGAGCTGCTCGTGCAGAACAATTCTCCCTCCGCAAGATATCTATTTTTGGGGATACAGACTACGAGCTCGAACGAGCCTCGGATCGACTAATCGCCATAACCACGATCCTACGCAACTTGTCGTTTGTCGAACTAAATCAGCCTTACCTCGCCGATGAAGTGGTCATCAGGTTTTTCTGTAGTCTGATTCGGTCTCTGGGCACGCACGAGGGCCTGCTGAGGACGGCCCAGAATACGCTTGATATCATGAAAGACATCATTCTATTCCTGTCTAATATTGCTGCCTCGGTAGAGCTACCGGGTCGAGACCAAGCGTTTTGTCTGCTGCAATTTATTTTGGCGTTCGCACCTTCGCCGACTCCATACACAACGACAGAACAATTAGTATTCCCCTCATTTGAGCCTTCAATCCACAAGTATCTTCCTTATGCGTTGGATGCTCTAGCCAAGCTCCTAGCACGAGATGAGCCTAATCGAACACACTACAAGGCCATGATTGCTGCAGATGCTACTTCATCCAATCCTTACGAACTTCTTACTCGCACCTTCGCCTTGGTTATCTCGCCGATCCCGTCCACCAACGATATGCGACCTGGGATTTTGTCTCCATCAGTGGAAAGTCGCAAACCTCTCCTCATGCAAAGCTTGCTCGCGGCAGACATCATCGCCCAACTCGCACCCGGCTACGAGTCTGGTCTAACCCGCGCATGGCTTTCTTCTAGCGATGGCTTTGCGCAGAATTTGTTAGCGCTTGTTAAGATTATCTGTCAACATATAGAACACCCCGTAGCGCGACCTGGACCAAACTCGACTCGCCAGCATCGTGAAGACCCCGACCTTCACTACATCGTCATGTGTGCCGTGTCAGCCCTGCGGAGATTGAGCGAGAAAGCAAGAGATCCGAGTGATCCTGCTAGTATTCCCCCTAATGCGCTCCCGACTCGAGCCAGTCTCTTCGAGAATCTGGAAAAACTCAAAAGTCCGAAGTGGGCGTTGCTACTGAATCAACTGAGTGCGTATGTTGGGCTTGAAAATTAATGAGCACGGCTTGGGAGCGAGGCGTTAGGGGGGGAGTGGCATTTTTCTTAGACGGTGATAAGGCATTCAATGTACAAAATCAGTGACCCCATGACGCGCATACACTGGAGATGTAGATTACGATGCATTGCTCAATAATGAACAGAGCTATCTTGTCCCGTTGACAGGAACGGGTTGACACGAATTACCTGTCCGACCAGAACATACCATGATTGTAGACACCAAATTTGTCATAAATCAATGCTCAACCAAATACTAAGTCCATCTAGAGCCGGATTATCTAACCATGCCCATAGATCTTCTTCGCATATTAGGCCATGTATGCGTAGCGAGCGCTGTCCTTCGTGTGGACGATAGATACGTTCAGCCTCTAAAGTTCACTTCCAATCCTTCGGCAGTTTATATCATCTAGCCTTCGGGACCACTACTCTATCGATCTATCAAAGACGCAGACGAAGTAACTAGGTTCGGCATGTCGGCTATAAACAACCATCATGGGCTTGGGCGGTTCATGGGCTTGTAGGTGGGCTAAAAGGGATATCATCGCTGTCAACTGTTCATAGTACTCGAGAAGAGCAATACATGTTTATCTTAAAGGCTTCATGAAGATTTGAATGGCAACCGGAAAATGTGTGTGTGTGTTTATGTGTATGTTCAAATATGGGGAATACGAAGTTAGGTTAGCTGCTCATGACAATCAGACAATTGTAGGAGATGAGAAGCTCTCTTGGAAGACAATAATTACAGCAGTATAGGTATTCTAACTGTTTAAACGAGGTTGTTGAAGCATGTTTGTAAAGAAATATGCGGAACGTCAATGCGTGTAGAAGCTAAGCTGCACCCTCTAGGCTAGGTTTTGGTCTTCATGAAGCCCAAACAGCCATGGAAGAGAAGTTGAGGATTCTAACGGGAGTTTCGCTGCTGGGTGTCGGAGGCTATGAATTAGTTATGTATTAATGTCTATAATACTGAAAAGTAAAAAGAAGAAAGATAATATTACTCTCTGGACGACGAAGTATTTGTATAACAGATAAGCTACTGTATGTTGTGAGACCACGGTGGTTTCGCTCATTTGCATCCGCAAGATATCTTGTCTTAACAACTATAATTATCCTCAATAGTGTTAGTTGCTCTTACGACTAATAGGCTAAGATTCGCGGCCAGCGAGGACGTCGCGCTGAGCAGGCTCTACCTACTCTTGATCTTCAATGTTGATTTAGACAATGCTTGCATATTAACTTATCCGGGGTCGTTATGGAAACGTCGTGTCCATAGCGGAATTGACGGCCTCATGTGTAAAACCCGATGAAGCCAGCTTATCCTGGCTGGGAAAGGCGTTGTTATGATGCGCGTTGCGTGGTTCAGCTCGTCCCAGAAGTATTACCCAGTAAGGCCCCCGCTTTCAGCTTGGAGATCCATGTTACGCTACAGCCATTTCCTCGTCGGTGAATCTAGAAGCCGCCGGTGAGACGTAATTCCAATTGAAATCTTGTGTATCACGCGTTGAATTCATCATTATGTCTGCTCTAGATGACTGCCTTGCCCAAGCGCGGAAATGTTGCTTCAAGAACAGCAGCACTGTAGAGATTTTGGAGTATTATGAAGGAGAAAGACGGATGGGTGAGCGAAGAGGCCCCGATAAGTTGCAAGAATTTGCGGATCCGCTGACTTGGTTTCGCAGAATGGATAAAGGGCAAAGATGTACATGACTATTTTAACACATCGAAGACTAGAGTTCAGACTCAGTCTGTCGCGAATGGCCATCCCGCACCTAGTAACAGTGGCAGCGAAAAGCGCTGTCACTTGCGGCTCTTGTGAGAATGAGAGCTCGGTCAGATCTATTGCTCTAGGCTAACTTCACTATGATAGTTTTATTTCCGCGACGGTGGGAGATGATGGGCTTCATATTCATGTCGACCCCGACGTATTGAAATGGCTCCACGACGAGGGCAATCTATCAGCCAAATTCATTATGGATCTGTATCAGACCGAGGATTGGACCGTATTTCCCACAAGCTCTATGGCAATAATTAAGGATAGGAGAACCATATCCAGTCAGTTTGTGTTAGTTTTGAGCTGTTGAACGGCCGCCGGTTAACGATTGGCAGGCATCCAATATGGCTTTTGGTGCTGGAGTGAGCGGCCTACTCACTCCTTCGTCCAACTCGTCGTAGAGTCCGACACAATTACATACTATTTCGTCAACGTCCACGACGACGTGCGAAACATCATAGAAAGATCTCTACTAGACAACTTGAGACCTAGTGTTCCGCCCTTGCACCTGGACCTACAGATTCTGACCCATCTTCTGACTTTATATCGTCGAGGAATCGGGGCCCAGAGAACTCAACTTCGAGAGATCGTATGAGATGACTTAGGCTTCTCGGTTGCGCATGCTAATATGGCTGACAGGAAAATCACAAAAATGCTTCTACGGTCCGACACCAAGTCCAAGAGCTCCATGATCTATCTCGAAGTTGGCATGCAATGCTAAAAGACTTTTCGGATCTGAAGGAGCATACGAGACAACTCGGGATTTTCGCAGGGCGCCTCAAGTCGTCTTTCGGCGACGAGATAATCCGCCGTAGCACATTTACGAACAGTATCGAACTGTTGCTTCAGTTTGAAAGCAATTGTGACTTCTGGTCTAATTGGTCGCGGACCTATCTTGAACGCACAAACATCTGCATCAACCTCGTACGTCTCATTCATTCCTTCGCCGCATTCAGCGAATCTCAAAGCTTATAATCATGCGATCGCAGGCACATCAGCTCGAGAACAAGGAAATAGCGCTCCAAGCGCGGAGAGAGAGTATATCAATGTTTACCCTCGCGGTCATGACCGCTGTGTTTCTGCCGAGCACATTTGTCTCTGTACGTCCCCAACGAATGACAACAAACCAAATCACGGAGCAGCATATCTGATATTTAGGGTGTAATATGGAACAGTCAGTCCTCGGTTCGAACTTCTTCAACTTCGACGGGCATGTTTTTGCCGTCTCGGGGCTTTGGTGGACTCTCCCTGTCGCATCTGTTCCACTTACCGTTGCCGTCTTAGTTGCTTGGTATAAGTGGTCTCAGATCCGCTCGCATAAGACTTGAAGGACAGAAGGAAAAGAGGTGGAATGGTGAACCACGGGTACTAGGGCTGTAGCTTTACCTTTTTTTTAATTGTTATTTTTAGCCACCCGTTTGCTGGTGTAGATATTAACAACGCGGTTGTCCGCGATTCCAACTGGGGTGGTGGTGTGTCGATGGAGGCGGGGCACAATCCTGCCAACACTATCCAATCATTATGCCATAGGACTATCCGCCCAACCTAGGTATTTCGTGCATTAGGCATAACTTGAACTTCAAGTTGTATCTAATAGTCTTTTAGCAGCAAAGTATTGAACTTAATCAAAGTCTCAGCTCATCCGCAACTAAGTGATCAGATAAAACTCATGCATTAAGTGCTCTAGAACTCAATGGAATGCCCCGAGAATTTGGCTTATATCGACGAACGCCACAGGACCTTGACACATGCGGAGCTGCCGTATCAGAGGAAGACTTTCAGTTTCGAGGACCCTCACACGTGCTTCCACTGCCAAGATGTCTTTCTCACCATTGCTGCCAACGCGACCATTACCAGCTGTCTAGACTGCCCCTGGAGAGGCGTCGGGGCGCGTGCTCCCGATGGGCGGCATCGTCTTTGCGGGCAGTGCGGCCAGCCCTACGAGGACACCACGATGATGAAGTATTCAGCCACACTGGGCTACACCCTGCGGGAGGCCATCGCAGCATCTAAGGAAGGATGCGCCGTATATGAATGGCTTGTCGATATGGTCGCATTAAATATCGTCGAGCGAAAGGACTGGCGGCTCAGCGAATTCCTCCGCTCGCCGGCCTACAAGTTCCAGCTGTTCGCGCTCGCGTTCGATTCCGGCCCCAATGTCGGGTGCAAGCTGAGCGTAGGCCTGACGTCCGCCAGCACACTGGCGACGGGCACTACGTCGAATACTTTGTCCTTGGATTATCTGCAGGGCTGGACGACGATGTCGGACCCCGCCGCAAAGTACATCTCCTCTCGCCCGTATGAACAGGACGTCAAATCTGCTAGGTCCATACAATTTGCGCGGGACTGTTTCCAGGAGTGCTTGGGGAACCACTACCGTTGCATCCCATTTCTAACGGACGAGGCCGACCGCAGAGACCGCACGCCGGGCCCTATCAAGGCTCTGGCGAGAGAGACCGTCGACATCGCGCACGCTCCTTCGCGGCTTATCTACGTAAACCCGGACGCTGAAGCCGAGCAGCAGTCCCAGGTAGTACTAATCGAACTCAGCGAAGCTACGGACGAGAGAAAGGCAGACATATCCCGATCTGGCTATATCGTCCTATCGTATTGCTAGGGCGGCGACCAACCCCTCAGCCTGACAAGGCAAAGCCACCAGGATCTCAAAACCGGCGTCAATATATCCAAGCTTCCTCAGACACTCCAGGACGCCGTATGGGTCACGCGTGAAATGCAGGGGAAGTACCTCTGGGTCGACGCGCTGTGCATCTTCCAGGACAGCGACGAGGACAAGACCAGCGAGCTCGCGCGCATGGCGACGTACTACAGCTGCGCGATGCTCACGATCTGTGCGGCGGCGGCGTCTAAGGCGACTCAAGGCTTTCTGCACGTCCGCGAGCCATCGGCGTTTGGATTCGGGCCGGTCCGGCTCCCACTCCGGCTCCGGCTCCAAGACGGCGAAGTAAAAGAAGTAGAAGCAGGCAACGTGTACATACTAAACGAAGAATCCCAACCGTCACCGGAACCAACAGTCTTGCGGGGGTGGACACTTCAAGAATCCCTGCTCTCGCGGCGGATCCTCGTCTTCGCACAACGACAGCTGTACTGGTGCTGCGTGAATTCCTTCGCGGGATGCGGCGGCGAGTTCGTCGCCCTAGTCGGGCGCGTGGTCGGCAACCCGGCGACGCTGGTCGATAACATCCACCCGATGGGCTCGCTCATGGACCGGCCGACGGATAACCAGTGGAAGACCGTCGTAGCCCAGTACACGCGGCGCCGGTTGGGTTTTGCCGGCGATAAGTTGTTGGCTATAGCCGCGCTCGCGGAAAGCCTTGAGCGGCTGTGTGCCGAGCGCGGAGAGGAGACTAGTTACCTGGCTGGCCTGCTTGTGCAGACTGCGCAGCCGATCTTGTTCCTCGAGCAGTTGCTGTGGTATTCGGCTGCCCCCCGCCTCAGGACAAGGAGAGCGATCCCGTACCGAAGCCCGTCGTGGTCGTGGGCGGCTATCGACGGGCCTGTGCAATTTGCCTCCGTGGACCGGCACCGTACCACAATGGCGGTTACCGTCGCCGATGTTTCCGTCGACCTCGTCGTCCCGACCGCGCGGTTCGGCAGCGTCTGCGGGGGGTTCCTCGTCCTCGAGGGCCGGTGCCGGATGAGTCCGGTGGCCGACTTTGTGCGCCTGCCCTTCGGTCACAGAATCGTGGACGAGTGGACGGGGAGAGAGGCCCTGGATAAGTCGGACGAAGGGATTGAGTTCTTCCCGGATACTGAGGAGGATGGGGCTGCTATTAAGTCTACTTTCAGGGGCATAGAGCCAAGTCGACCGCTGTTCCTCGTTAACTTGGGATGGGTAGACCGGGAGACCATTCGTCCGCCTAGAATTAGTGTTAGGGCCGTTGGCTTAGTGGTGGCTCGTTCTAGTGGTATTCAAGAAGCATTTACGCGCATTGGCGTGTTTCGCATCTTGAGAGATGAACACAATACGAGTCTTGCCGATAATGACCTAGATAGCCTCTTTCTTTCGCGTAACTCCCTGTCTATCCGCCTTATTTGACTTGGACGAGGACTTAACAACGCAGCTAGTTTTTTCTTTCTAATTTTTTTTTAATTTCATGACTGAACTTATTTTCACGTTAGGGAAAACATACTTACACAGGTTAAGGTTACATATAAAATACGCTCGTTGCTGTCATTGTTAGCAGCTCGTTATTACATCTTAACCCAGAGGCCACTCGCTCTGACACATCTCATTGAGACAAGACGTAATTATTCGGAGATGGATCAGATGTAAGATGTAAAATGGGCACTAGGCCGGAAGTTTGGCATACCATAGGAAGATTGCAACGACATATTGCTCTTCAACCATCCCGTGGAGGACTGACGCGATCCGGATTCTAGTCGGCTTGAACTTATCGACCCCGTATCACCAGCGATGAGATGCTTAATCTGCCTTCTTAAACTACTGCTCTGCTATGTACAGTACTATATGTGCATACTTCGTACTGTACAGCAAATAGGCCAATCAACCCGCTAAGATTAGGGCACCTACAGGCGCCCACTAGTCAACCTAGGTATTAGGTAGTGGGTACTGTATGTACTGTACCCGCTTTGCGTCACCTACTCTTAAACACGCCGTGCCTTTCACTCATATACAGACATTAAAGTCATGATATTGAAAATTAAATTAGGCGAACGAGTTTATTTTCGAAATTGGTTGTTCTCACTGTAATTGTCTTCTGCATCTTCCTGTTAGTCGGGAACTACAAAGCTTTATATTGCATTTTCCACCAGACCTAGGTGAGTGCTTAGGTACCTAAGTAGGTGCCTACTTCGTATGGGAAACAGCAGTTCGAAGCAAATGAGCACCAAACCATGGTCAAGAACATTCTCACAAATCTCACCAAAACATAATTCTCCGCAGCTCACCGAATTAAAACACATTTTTCCAGCCTCTCCTCCGCTTCGGTGGCTGGCCCCGTCAAATCCACAGGCGCAGCAAGTACCACCACCATCAACCATCCCCATCCTTCAGCCCAGCGCCACCATCACCATCCCCATCACCAAATCCATCCCAAGCACAAGCACAAACCCAACCAAGATGTTCTCACGCAAGATCGCGTCTTCTTCTTCCGCATCATCTTCATCATCATCCACGCGCCGCCTCATCCAATTCTTCGACCCTACCATCAAGGGCCCTGACGCGCGCGGGCGCACGCTCGACCAGATACTGGCGTGGAGCGACGCGCAGCTCGAGCGGCAGCACGACTACATCCAGACGGTGTTTCCGCTGCCCGAGGAGTCGGTCTTCGCCTTCGAGGTGCCCGTCGTCGACGAGGACGCCATGCTCGCCTTCAGGCGGTCGCCAGAGCTCAGACGCAGCGTCCTGCGCGCGCTGAGGCGCATGGGGGCTTTTTATGGGTTCGATGTGGTTGAGGAGGAAAAGGGGGAGGGGGAGGGGCTGCTAGAGGGAGGAGGAGGAGGAGGAGGGCACAATGCTACTGATGCTGCTGTCAATGCTAATGCTAATGCTAATGCTAATGCTCATGTCGGCGGGAGTGGGAGTGGGAACGGGAGTGCTGATGCCGATATTGATGGCTCCCAGCTCTCGATCACGCCGCGCCCGGACCAGGACTGCGAGGCCGGCTTCAAGCGCTGGGTCACGCGGATGGACCACAACCATCTGCGCATCACGCGCATCATCCGCAGCCTGCGCGTGCTCGGCCTCGCGCCCGCCGCGCGGGCCTTCTACGCCGCGCTCATGGACGTCTACCAGGACCGCGGCACCGTCGGCCGTACGACTATCGGCTTCTGGACCCGCGCTATCGAGAATCCCCTGCGGATTGCCCCTGATGGCACAGATGTGCCTTGGCTTGATAAGTATTGACGAGAAGGGTGCTTTGATGGATGGCTTGATTTCGTGACGAAGGTGAGGAAACATGCGTTGCTGTCTAGATGGATGATTGTTACCGGAGTGGAGGAGACAGGAGACACGCGACGCATGACTTTGACATCTCTTTTTGACGGCTATCCTACACTAGATTTGCAAGATTGATGAGGCGAATGGATAGGCATGGAGTTGAACAAACGGATAGGGACGTTACGATATCATGAATGGACGAATAGAAGGACAATACCATGCTGGCGTTTTGGCTCGCATACTTATCACTCTGTGTTATACCAATAAGTACATACCTAAGCCTAGTCTCTGAATACGACTATGCATTTCACTCATGTTGGACGTAGGAACCTTTGAGAATTACCTACTATCGGTACGTCTTTCCAATGTTGTAGTTCTCAATGCCGTGAAGTGACTGTGATATCGCAGTGTAACTATAGCAGAATCTTATAGCTAGAAGAAAGCACTAGATACTACGCAGACATGTTCATGTCGTCACCCATCTTCTGTAACCATTCACAAGATCCTTAACTTAAACAGCAGTAATATTATTTGATCAACAATACTGGTAATTAGGGGCTTGCGAAAATCTCCCGCGGCCGACGTTAGCTGCCCATGCCGAACTTCGCACCATGCCGGCGAAGCAACTCCAGCAAGGAGTTATCAGCAGGGATAACCAAGTGTAAAATCCCGAGATGCTGGAAATGGCGTTGAGACAAGACAAAGGCAGAGACAACGTTCAAGCCACGCTTAACGGTGTGTCAGCCACATAACGCTGCACTTCTATATATATCTGACCTGTGTTCGTAGATTACCCATTACGGTAATGAGGTATTATGTCTACCATTCAAGTTTCAAAAACAAGCTAGATAAAATTTTGCCCAGCTGTGCTGAAATCTACTTGTCTTAATTGTTCACAACACCTATCTTTGAGAGCTTGAAAAAAAAAATTAATCACGCGCTTGGATACTATTTAAGGTGGGGTATGATCTTCGCATTCGCATAAAAAAGGGCAGAGCTTGGAAGTTCGGGAGAGTCGTCATAGCGTTTGATCAACGGGATCAACCCGCGCACCCATCTATATTTCTTCCTTAGGTCGGTAATAGCATCCGCTTTTCCAAGCATTCTATCGAATTTATGCAGTTTAAGTCCACTTATTCCCGGCAGTGTGGGGAGAGCTTCCTGGGAAGAAGCCGGCGGCAAGAGGAATCGAAACTTAATTACGTTTTAAATCCGACAACTCCGCAGTCACGATGCAGTCAATATTAGCACAAGCGTGTAATTACTCCGTAGGCTCAGCAGAGATCCTAGTGTACTGCGAAAGGCGTGTTATCTAGTTTGTAGATATGGACGAGATGGAAAGGGATTATAAAAGGGGATTATAACCGCTCCATGGTTTCTGATCCCCGCACCTCTTTCCCAAAGCTCTACTATAACGCACGCACCTGAATAATCGCAGACGGATCTCGATCTAAACCCCAAATTCGGTACCAATAACGAATCACAAAATCGACGATGAACGAGGGTGAAAAGACAACCAAGCCGCTGACCTGGCTGATAACTGGGTCGTCGTCCGGATTTGGGCTGGCGATCACGCGACTCGCGCAGGCACGTGGGCACAACGTAATTGCGACATCGCGCAACCCGGGCCGGACGCCGGAACTCGTGGATGAGATCGTCGGGCGCGGCGGGCGCTGGCTGCAGCTTGAGCTCACGGACCTCGACTGCGGAAAACTCATCGACAGCCTCGAGGCGGAAGGCACAGCTATCGACGTCCTGGTCAACACGGCCGGCATGGCCATCGTGGGCGTGCTCGAGTCGTTCAGCGAGGCCGAGGCACGGCAACAGATGGACATCAATTTCTTCGGCCCGCTGCGGCTGATCCGAGCGGTGACGCCGTACATGCGGAAGCGGCGGTCGGGCACGATTGTGAATTTCAGCAGCGGCGCCGGACTCGACGCGATGAACACACTTGGCATGTACGGGGCGTCCAAATCGGCGCTGGACGGTGAGCAAGCACCATTCTCGGTCATCAATAATTAGGCGAACGAGACTATTAGATGATGGACATTGATGCTGATCGAAATGACCCAGGCATGAGTAAGGTCCTGCATAAGGAGATGGAGCCGTTCAATGTCCGTGTGCTAATCGTATATCTTGGCACTTTCAACACGCCCATGCCAACCTCAAACAATCTCACGGCGGCGCCGTTGCCGTCGGACTATGACGGAACATATACGGGCAAGTTGCACGGTATGCTGACCACCGGCGACTTCGCCATACGGGGCGACCATCTCAAAGCAACGCAGGCTGTGTACAATACCGTTGTGCATGAGGGTTTCGCCAAAGGGCTTGGAAATGAGATGATGATTGCACTCGGTGCAGACCTGGCAAATACGGTGAAGAGAACCCAGGGCCGCCTCGAGCATATGATGGATGTATTTGGGGACATTTGTCATAACGTAGGTATTGATGGTGGCCCATCCGCATCATCATGGTAGGATAGGAGCGCACAGCAGGAGCCTTGCATGCATATAGGCGTTGGTGGTCTGGACTGGTGGTGCCCGCCCTTGAGCTGCCTTTAGTATCTAGAGCTGAGCATAAGCGAAAAGCCATCCATAATTGTTGAGAGACCGCTGCCATAGAAAACTCTTCATTTCGCAATCCTAAACGAGCTTTGCGATGAATATAGTGTAGGAATACTCAACAAGTCCTAATTCTCCTGAAGGATGCCATCCGATTTCGAGCTTGGAGCTATACTTACAGCTCTCCTCAAGTACCATTGGATGAGTATGCATATCATGATGCGGAGCTGATGGGATTCGGGAATAGCGGATGAGACCACGCTGAACCTAGACCCCGCACGGCCACCACAGGTGGAGGTAAATATGAGGCGGCCTCGTGGCCAGACCGCCAGGCGCCGTCGGCTGACCTAGTCTAGCTTCACTGGGGGAGGCCCCTGGTTTCATTGTCTCGTTGATAAGCCTTCATGTCTTAGAAACATTGCATCCTCTTAATCCGTTTCCATCGCACAACACAAAGCGGTTATCGTAAGATCAACAACAACAGTAGGTGCTCGTGGTAGATCATAGAAGAAGTGATCGGCTGATTACGTCTACAGTTCCCCAGTCGCATACGAAAGCAGAAAAATATGGACTGCTTGAAGCTATCGGATGCCGAGGTGGAGTTTGGTCGGTTCTCCGACTTTCCCACTGAGATTCGGCTTCTTATTTGGGAACATCATTTTGACTCGTACTTCCGTTCACCTCGCTTTCACACTCTCAATGGAGGCTTCCTCTCGTGGCACACAGGACGGCCGGATCCTCTGTCGTCCTTGCGCTCAATCACGAGCAGGGGACGACTGCTGAAGTAAGTAAAGTGCATAATGTCCAATCCGGCGGGTCGCGTCGCGTCAGTCTACCATCGCTCGCACCACCCGCCTACCTTGACAGTTCAACATACTTACATCGCAACTAGGAGCTTAGCAGACCGGTACGGCTGGCATTTGCGAGACGTATCGGTGCTACAATGGAAAACTGTGATACATGATCTCTCGCCCGTCTCGGGCAAGATATACACGGCACAGGGTGGTTCAGTCGACACTTGGCCGAGGCTGCAGCCATTCGTTAACCACGAGGCGTTGGACGTGGCCCGCTCACTCTGCCGACACTTTGAAGTTATCGATCTCTGGCTTGACAATTCAACTTTGAACATCAGCCAACCAAGTCTAGTAAATTTGGCGTACGATGTCTTTCGCATCGATCCGGGCATAGCACGAATGATGCTCGGACTTAACAGCACAGTGTGGCTGTCCCGCATCCGTCGGCTCGCCATAGGACCCTTTGAACCCGGCGAGCACTTCGACGACTTCTCGGTCCTGCGCATCCTGGAACACACCCGGGATCTGATTGAAGTCTACATCTTGCTGTCGCCAGAGGTGCTGGATTCACAGGCGTGGCATGGGGACCTGTACAGCTGCAGGGGCAGCAACGGGGTTTGCTGGATCGAGGTTAGTGCCGAAGGCGAATTCAGCAGCAAGACGAAGGAATTGAGTGGTCCTTCGCCTGGCAGTGGCCACGCTACGGGTGACTCGGAGTATATTATGGCGGTAGGCCGCATCGTGTTAGAGCTGCAAGAACGGCACAGTAGCGCTACTATCATGTACGGGTGCCTGGGCGTCTGATTTCGCACGCAAAAGACACCCAGCTTGGGGCTTCACCGTATGTTGGTGATGGATAATACGAGCTGCGAGCTGCGAGCTTCAAGCCGTTCCCGCGCGAGGCGTGATGCTCGTTCTCGTTCTCGTCCGGGTCCATAATGCATGGTCCACAGCTCATGGGGACTCAGCTCGGCGCTCGACTCCAAGACTCCGAGCCCCTGAAGGCAGCAGGCGACAGGGTCTCTCTCCTCTGCAGATAGGTGCCCAGACAGGTGCTTAGACGAGCTCCGAAAAGACCAAATGATGCATCTAGACGTGGCATGGTGCCGGGCCCAGCCTGTCGGTGGACGCAGGGTCTATAGTAACCGGCGAACTGTCAACACGTGTGAGGCCTTCATAAGTCTGTACACTGCCGGGACGGGAAAGCACTTCGCAACAGGGGAGTATACTAAGCAAGCAAGCATACTACAGATGTGATAACGAGCCCTGGGCTGCATCGTGGGTGCAGGGCCGTACTTTTGGCCTGCCAGCCGAGAGAAAAGAGGCGAGACGGAGCTGTTGCATTGGCGAATGATGGACGAGTTCCTATCTGGCCTCAGGTACCAACCTCTATCTAGCGAATTGATACGGGCTCTAGGTCAGGTACCCAGCATACCGGACCCTGGGCGGTGTGCTATGGTAGGTACCTTACCGTCCAGCCCAGGCAGGACCCAGACAGGATCTAGGCGCTTTCCATATCTACCATACAAAATGGAAGCGGCGCACGAATGAGAGACCCCTCGACAGAACTCAAGTTCCCTTAGCCCCTCTCAATCCACTAAGCTAGAGCCCCGCCCCCGCTCTTCTCCCCTGATTTCTGCCCTGATCACTGCCGCGATCAACCTCATAGGTCCCAGGACAGCTCTCTAGCTGGGCAATCCAGTGCTGGAAGATGGATGGGACGGGTCTTACGATTTTTCTCTAAAATGGCATTTGCAGGGAATGGGCTGGGGAGATGACGACCGACAGTAAGGATGTGCAGAGCTCATCTGTAGTCGTGCCTGACTTGCTCCAACGGACAAGAATATGACGGGACCAGAATGTCACCCACCTATCTATTTGACCATGTTACTTTCTATGCTTTAGTACTACTCTTACGGCCATGTAATACAATATTACTCCGAGTCCCAATGAAATCCATGCCCAAGTAATCCTTGCACTATACCTATAACATTGACGCCGGTACCTCCCTTGGTGGCAAGACACACACCTCTTACTACCACTGTCCCTATCAAGACACTGCTACGCTCCCTACATACAGAGTAGACAACCTACATAATGTAGGGAACCTGAGAAGTATACCCACGTCCTATATCTAGTCGTGTATATACGCCCGTGTCATTCAAGGTTGCCTGTTGCATCCCATTTACACAACGTCTGAGCTCGGTTCAGACAAACGTGGGTTGATCCAGCTATTCTCGCCTGCTTTCGTTCTCTCTGAATCTCTTCGCTTAGCCGTCTATCACTTCACGGCTTCGTTTGATCATCGTGACCCAAGAGATTACAACATCTGTTCGGCACCATTGCGTCACCGCCTCAGCGTCTGCACTCCCGTCACACACATAACAACCAACATTCCAGTTCCGGCGCGTCCACGCTCTTTATTTTTTACTTTTGTACAACGCTGCCACAACACCAAAACCAACAGGCAACCTTGCATTCTGCATTCTGCTGCACGTCTACTTATGCTTAAAAGCTAACCAGCTCTCACACGTCTCACGCGTCGCCTTGCTTCCTCAACTGTGCCGACCATCGACACGCTTGTTCGCGATAGTTGTGATTATTGATAGGCAGCTGGCAATTGGCAAGCTTGTGCCTTAGTCTGGACTGGACTGGATTGTGGATTCTGCGGACGCTGCCGTCGCCATTCCGGATCTACTGTATTTACCCCATACCTGCGTCTCTCTACTGAAGGTACTATCTCCGCTAGTGTCGACTCAGATCTAAGCCAGATCGTGTTAGCCGTTGTGGTGGGCCATTGCTCGCCAGTATTATTTACAGCACATTGTTGTTACCAGGTCGCCGTTCATCAGCCCCGCCCAGCCGAGGCCATCCACTGGAACTGTCCCCTGTCACCGTCCGCTCTAGGCAACCAGACCCGAGGCGGCTGGTCTCTGCAAGACTGCGAGGACGGGGAGCTCGCCGCCAAATCAAGGCAGGAACAACAAAAGAAACGAAGGTGAACAGCAAAAGAAAGAAAGAGTCGGGAAGAGTCAAGACTACCGGGTGATCAGGTGCACAAGAATCACCGAGCACTACGCACGAGATTGCGCTGTCCTTCTCTAAGACGACTACCTACCTAGCGATACAAAAACGCCGCATACACCGAGGATCGTGCATCCCATCGGCGCTGTCGTACTCCCACACACGCACTTGCACTCGCGCTCGCAGTCGCACGCATTCGCACTGACACCTAATACATACGGGAGAGCCAAACAGCCGCAGCTGCTAATCACATACGCCAACATCTGGTTGAGCCCTCCCGGTCTCGCGCCGCCTCGAGCAGCCACACGAAGCCAGGTCCAGCCTAGAACAATACCCCAAACCGCTGGGCGCATCACGAAGAACACTCTCCGCAACCGGCGCGCCATGCCAAACCAGCCACCGCCACCGCTTGCGACCAACGGCCAGCCGCCGGTGCCTATCGCCATCACCATCTGTGGCGATGGCGGCTGCGGCAAGTCGTCAATCACGTTGCGGCTGGTACGCTCGCAATGGACATCAGACTATGATCCGACCATCGAGGATAGCTATAGCATCACGCGCCGTATCGACGGCACAACTTATCACCTCGCGCTGACCGACACCGCTGGCCAGGAGGAGTACCGCGGCATGTGGGCGGCGTCCAACCTCGGCGCTGATGCTTTCCTGCTTGTCTATGATATAACCTCAGCCGATAGTCTCGACGCGCTGGATTACTTCACCGACCTCATCGAAATGGAGACCGAGACACGACTAGACAACGCTGCTCGCGCGCGCCGGGCTGGCCTACCACTATTACCCGACGCATACGGCCCGCGCCGCGGCGCTGGCGCTGCTGCTACCCGCGTCGTACCACCGATCAAGATCGTCGCCGGCAACAAGTGCGACCTGCAAGAGGACCGCCGCGTATCCGCCGCCCAGGGTCTCGACTGGGCGCGCCGGCGCGGCTGCGGCTTCATGGAGACCAGCGCCCGCCTCGAGGTCAACATCGAGGAGACCTTTGCGCTGATCGTGCGTCGGGTCGTCGAGGCCCGGCGTCGGGCTGAGCGCGGCGGCCCTGACTATGATGATACAGAAGATCCCGACATAACCGACCGCCGGGGTGTCACGCGCCCGCTCACACCCCTTGACGATCGCGACGATGAGAAGAGGGGCGTTGGCGTACGTGGCCCGCGTTTCGATGGATCCGTGGGGAAGAGGGGTGGCGATGGCTTTTGGAAGAGTTTACGGTGTTGGTAGCATTGGACGTTTTGAGAGAGCAGGCTACCTGGTTGGCTTCTTGGTTGGCTGGGTTGATTTGGTACCTGATGTAATCGGTCGCGGCAAGGGATTGGGACACGATACGATGTGTATGATTAGCCTGTAAGGCGAACACGAGTGAAAGAACACGATATCACGAGCCTTTCGGTTGATGGAGATGCCTACTCCCAGGGTCGGGCACCCTCTTTGGAATGGGGGTACGTTTGTAGTAGTGTTGAGCTACTATCAGCCCGAAAAAGAAGGAGACAGGGCAGAGCAGACGCGGACTCTGAAATCAGAGCTGGCGACAACCGCGAAGCTGTACACGAGCATTTCTGGTGTTGTTTAAATGTTCAATTACAAAGGAGTTTATTATATGTTAATACTTTCAACATACCATGCGTCTTTGTCTCTTTTGGCTTTCTCAGTTTGCACGGTTTCTACCCGCTGCTTATATCCGGTGGCAAAACACCGATGTTGGCTTTCGGCATCCGGCAGGTATCCCGAAAACCCGGGCCGTGGCCGATGATCATTTTTCTGCCGGGGCTGATTACTTAAGCTAAGTACTTACGGAGTATTGTGGTAGGTAGAATGTCTTGCAATCCTTAGAGCAAAACTCTTTTTATCTATGATCAGAATGAGAGCATTCTCTGTCGACGTCCTGCGCCTCACCTGATCTCAGAATCGGTCTCAGCTCGGCTGTCAAACTCTAGGCCCATGCGAATTGTCTTCGTTTGAAAATAAGCTGGCCCAAACGAAAAAGTCTTGTCTGTTCATGACGTACCACAGCTAAGCATGGTTTCATGTTAATTACTGCCCACTTACGAGTTGTTGGGGTCAGCTTGTCATCGGGTGCCGTTGCCCGAGCACTTTGCCTTAGGTTTGTTACACTTAATCACCGCAAGCATGGTAGACGTATGCCAGCCCTCTGTATGGCGGTCTTGCAAACATCATATATCTTTTCTTTCCACTTTAGCCAAGCATGCTCTCTTGATGATTGGTGTTGTATTACATCATCAACTACGTTATCCAATTTGTTCATGTATATCTAACTAACTGCACGTAATGCTTTCTTGATTTGTTTGATTCGTTGTCCGGCATGCTGATCTGTTCGAGGAATCGACTGAGTGGCAAGAAGCAGTTGGATCTTAGAGATGGGCTGGCCTATTTAATGTGTAACTCTGTCAAAAGTCTAGACATGGTCAGGTGAAAGTGATTAACAAGTAAGATACTTGTACTTGCCAAGACTAATAACGTCTTTGATCTTGATAATAATAGCTGTGTTAGACTTCATAAAGCCAAGGTTTAATTATTGTAAACGGTTTATTAATTCGTAATATTAAATGTAGCAAGCATTCAGAATACAGTGAATACGGTATGATCTATCACACTCTTAATAGCCACACCTAGTGTATTCGTCATTTTCGTCAGTACTTGAAATAAGTCTCTTGATTGCAGGGATGTACTGTACGTTATGTACGCTGCATACCAACGGAATGTAACCTTAGTCTACAGAGGACTTTCAGCCTCCATTGTTGGAACTAACAGACAATGGCGAGCTTTGTCGAAAACAGTACCTAGGTAGCCAGAGCCTCTCCACACCTTTTCCACACCTGTCCAACTACAACAAGCTGAACACTGCGGTTGCGACCGGTTAACTCTAATAAAATATTTCAGCCCTATTCGTTACAATGTCGCCAATTTTGCTCGCCGTAGCTGTTCTGTCAGTCGCCTGGCTGGCCTGGAGCCTCTGGGAAAAGGTCTCCCCGGCTAAGTCGCTCCCGGGCATCCCTCTTGTCGAATTTGATGGGGATAATTCAAGAGAACGGTACACTCGTGATGTGGGAAGTCTTCTGAGTAAGGGCTACGACATGGTGAGACATCTCGATCGCTACTTCTCGAGAGTCGTAGTTAGTAATTAGTTCTACAGCACACACGACATGGTCAACCCTTTTGCATACGGGATTTCCTGAACCCAAGCCGACCGCGTGTCTTTCTACCTATCCAGTTGTGACGGACTAGCGAGTTTGGCTCAGTAGAATAGAAAGTGCGAGGCACCTTTAGTAATCAATTATATAAAAAATAACAGATGATCGTATTAAAAAGTAATCAATTTATATATAAGTAGTAAAAACAGTTATTTATTTATAAAGTATATACGGATTTATATAATTTTTATTTTATAAACAAAGTAATTTATCCCGGATTTATAATTTTATTATATATTTTTTAAATTAAAAAATAAAACTTTTTAAATTAAACTTTTTATATTTTAAATAATAATTATAGTTTTTTTTTAAATAATAATTAATAATTAATTTTTAAATTTGAAATAATTTTTTATATATAATAATTAAATATATAAATTAAATTAAAATAATAATATAATAAATTATTTTAAATAATTAATTAATATTATTATATTATTAATCGTTAATATAATAAATAAAAAACGTAATATAAACGCGTTTAAAAAAAGTAATTTTTTTTATATAATATAAATATATATAAATTAATATATATATATATTTAACACGCGTGTTTCCGGTTTTTTTTTTTTTTTTTTTTAAATATTTTATAATTTTTATAAATATTAAAAAAAAAACTTATTATACGTATAAATTATATTAATAAAATTTTTAAACAAATTATATTAAAAATTTTAATTTATTTTTATAAGTTTTATTATTTTTAAATATATAAAATATATTTACGATTTTATAAAAAACTTTAAATTAATTATATAATTATAAATAAATAAATAAATAAAAAAATTATAAATTTTAATAATATTAATAGTTTTTTTATATAAATATATTTATTATAATTAATAATTATAATAATTAATATATATAATAGTTTTTTTAAATTATTTATTTTAATAAATAATTTTAAATTAATTATTATTATTATTTATTATTTTAATTTTATATAACGTTATATAATACTTGTTTTTATAAAAACGAATATTTATAATAATATATTTAATAAATTAATTAATTAAAACTTAACGTTAATTTATTATTATATTTTATGTTTTTATTTATTATAAAACAAACGTTATTAAATATTTTATTTAAAATATTTACGTTTAATATTTTTTAAACGTTCGAATAAAAAATATTATAATATAATTAATAATAATAATTAATATTAACGTTATACGTTTAAATATAAATACGAATTAATATAAGTTTTTATTATTATATAAATAATTAATTTTATAATTTAATTAATTTTATTATATTTTGTTTTATTTATTAATATTTATATTAATTTAAGAATTTTTTATATATATTTTTATTCGCGTTTTATTATTTACGTTTTATAACGATCGCTATAAGAGGGTACTTGTAAGATACAAGTAAGTTCCGATAATGGTTAAAATTGGTTTATATTTAAAATAAAATATTAAATAAATTAGAACAATATATTAATAAAAAGTCTGATCGTTAAAAAGTTTCTCCCGATAGTTAGATTCTAAAAACTAATTAAAGTTTAAATTAAATAACGAAAAAAGAATGTTTAATTATATAAGAAACATTGTAAATATATAAACATTCTTTCCTCTTATTCAAATAATCACTATTACTTACTATTAATTATTAATTAATATAATCACTTATTAATCTTACTAATTACTACTAATTATTACAATTAATTACTAATTTTATTAATTATGTTACGTAATTATGCATTCCTCGGGTTATATATTTGTTTATCCGTAGTTGTTTTCTATTAACCCTGTTGTTATACCCCGCGCTAAGCTTACCTAATTAGCCCTCTTTTTATTAGTTCGTAATATTACACTTTTTTTTCTATAATTGTTATTTTTAACAATTTTTTTCCTCGGTAAGTATTATTCTTTTATTGTTTTAATAAGTTTTATTTATTATATTATATTTAATCGTGTTTTTAAAACTAGTATTCCTGTTCTAAATATTTAACGTTATATTATTTTTATTGTTTTTATTAACAAAAAAAAAATCGAAGTTATATTTTGTTCAACGTATAAGTTTCGTAAATAAAAATACGTAATAATAAAAAATGTTTCGCGTTATAAAAAGTGTATACGTTGTAATAAAACGTGTAATAGTACTAATATGTCGATTTCGATAGTTTAAAAATTTCTCGAGAAATCCAACCGTCTTATTTCCGAAAAACGTAAAATTGAAAACAAATTATCGCGCGTTTTTAACCGTCTTAACAAAATTCGCTTTAAACGTTTTAAATATCAGAATAAAAATACTTGTTTAATAAATTGTAATTTTCGGTCGTTAAACAAATTAAATAACGAAGTTCGGGTAGAGTTTAAAACAGTAGTCGACGTACAAGCCGCTAGTGGTATTAAGGTAATAGACTAGAATATAATCGGGTTAGATTAATCGTTTAATCCGTGGTTTTCGGCCGACCCGGATACTACAAGTAAAAATCCGCAACAGCCCGTTGTATATTCATTAGGTATCCTTTAGGTTCTTACGTATTATACACATATAAGTACCTTTCCTATTTAATTAAATATTCTATTCCTCCGGTCGTCTAACGTAAATCTAATATTTTTTCGATATTATATTTTTTTTCTAGTTCGGTTTAAATTTTAGTCTTAAGTTTCGTATTTTTTAATACTAATTCTAACAATAAGATATAAACAACTTTAAATATTCGCATTATTTTTAATAACGAAAATCGATAATTTAAGTTTAATAAGATTTTTGCGATTTTAAATAGTCCTAATTTTTTAAAATCGAATTTCTTATTTAATCTTTTTGTTTTAATTTTTCCGCGTAATAAGTATACTTTTTGCTTTTTTTTTTAAAAAAAGCTTTAACGACTTTTTACTATTATAATATACTTTTATATGTTATTAAATAATAATAAACTTTTTTTGTAGTTTTTTCTATATATTTATAATTTTTTTTGTATTAATAAGTCCTTATAATACAATAATCTTGTCTACACTAGTTGTAATTTTTTTTAAATCGTAGTTATAATTTGTTTTAAATAATAACATTTTTATATCTTGATTAACTAACGTATTATACGCGTATTTTATTATAAGTAATAATTCGATTTAATTGTTTTAATTAAAGTTTATATAACTTCGTAAATATTGTTCCAATATTTAGTTAAATCTTTTTGTTTAACCGTTTATTTAAAAATAATATACTGTTAATATAATATGCTTAATTCGTAACGTTTTTATAAATAACTAAAAGTATTTTAATACTATAGTACGTCTTTTATCTATAATTACTTTTTCTAGTAGTCCATGTTAACTAGTAACATTCTGTGTAAATATATATGCTAGATCTTCCGCTAAAGTAGCTTTTTTATAAAAGATAAACTTCCCGTACTTTGTTAATCGTTTTACTATAACTATAATAAAGTCGTACTTTACTTTTATTATTAGTTCTTTCGATTTTAATAGTTTTATAATAAAATCGAATAAAACTGTTTTCTAAGCTCTGTTTAAAATCTCGGTAAGTTTTATAAGCCTATAAGGTTTATATTTTACTACTTTGGATTTGTTGCAAATATTACACTCGCGAATTACTTTTTAAAAAACTTCTTTTATTCCGGGTTTTATAAATTATTGTTTAAATCGTTCATAAGTTTTAAACAACCTTTAGTATTTATAAAGTAGGTATTCGTAAAATTCTTTTACGAATTCTTTTTTAATTATAATTAAAACGATAATCTTGTTATTGTTATCTTGTTATTATAATCGTTCCTTTTATTCTTTAATAAGGAATAATTTTACTTATATTGTTACTAATATAAGATTACTATCTATGTTTTCTTATAATAATAGTTTAATATATTTCTGTTTTTCGTATCTCTTTAGTTCGTATCTTTAACTAAAAATATCAGCTTTAATATTTTTTTTTAACGTATATAATCTCGAAATTAAACTCTAATAAAAATTCTACTTATTATACTTATCGTTTATTTAATTCTTTTATAATTATAAACGTCGTAAAGTTCTTATAATCTAAGTAAACTTTAATTAAATAATTTGTTCTGTTAAAATATAACTTTTATTTTTTAAATACGTAAACAACTATTATTAGTTCTTTATTGTATATTTAATAATTTAGTTCAAATCTACTGAACTTTTTCGAAAAAAATACAATAAAATATAAACGTTTTTTATTGTTTCGTTAATTAAATTACCCGTTTATTAATTCGTCGTATACGTCTGTTTTAATCTTATATTTTCGATCTAAGTTCGGTAACCATAATATCAATTCGTTAAATATTTTTTGTTTAATTTCGTTAAATACCTTTTACTTAGTTTCGGTCTATCGAAACTTTCGATCTTTTTTTATAAAGTCCGTAAAAAGTGCTACGATTCCGTTAAACTTCTTAATAAATAATTGTACATAGTTTATATAGCTTATAAATAATCTAATATTTTTAACATTTTAAAGTATCGGCCAGTTTTTTATTACTTTAATTCGGGATTCTTATATTTATACTTTCTTTAAAATAATAGTAAATTTTAAAAAATCAACTTTTTATTTGTAAAATTCACTTTTCTTTAAATGTACTAATAAATCTACTTTTTATAATATTATTAAAACTTGTTTAACATGTTTTTTATATTTTTCTAATATTTTTAAATAAATTAAAATATCGTCGAGGTATATTATAACGAATTTATTGATAAATTCTCGTAATATCGTAGTAATTATTTTTTAAAAAGTTGTTAATATATTAATTAATTTAAATAATATAACCAAACATTCGTACAGTCCGTACAGTATACTAAATACTATTTTCTATTCATGTCTTTATATTATACGTATTTAGTTATAAGCGTTTAATAAATCAAATACCGTGTACTACTTTGTTTTATACAACTTATCGCGTAATTCGTCGATTCGTAAGATCGGTCCTCGATCCTTTTTTATAATTTAGTTTAAATATTTATAATCTATATATAACCTTTATTTAAGTTTACCGTCCTTTTTTAGTTTCTTTAATACCTATAAAATAAAATATCGTACTAGTAATATAAAAAACGTAATAATTCCTCTTTTTAAATTCTCTTTTAACTATTCGTTTAGTAGTTTTAATTGTTCTAGGTTTTATTAATAAAGTGGGAAAAATCCTAGTTGTTCTTTTAATAACAACTCGATCTTGTAGTTATAAACCGTATGTTCTAGTAATCCTGTTATTATTTTATACTTTTTTACGAACAAATCGCTAAATTCCTTATATTTTTCCAATATTAGATCAGAATTAAATATACGTTTAGGTTTTTAAATAATTAAGCAAAACTTAAATCCTACTGATTTTGTTTTTTTAGTTTTTTTAATATCGTTGTTTTTTTTTAACGTATATATAAATTTATTTGTTTTATTTTTTAAACGATTAACAGAAATGTTATTTTTTTTAATAAAACTTATTAAAATTGGCCTATATTCTAGTTTATTAATAAGTTACTTTTTTATAACTAAAGTATCTTTAAAATTATATTATGTTGTACGATATTAACAATATCAAACGTAAGTTTTTCGATATATTTTTAAATGTTAATCGGGAGTTTTGTAGTTTTTTTTTTAACTATTCCGTTGTTATATTTCATCGGACTACTATCGAAACTTTTTAATATATATAAAACGTCTTTTATATAAAACGGTATATTTATTTAATTAACGATTCGTAAAAAAATATAACTTCGTATTACGTTAATATTAATTATTACGCGTATTTTATATTTTTTGTACTATAAGTCGATAAACAGTTGTTTTTTAATTATTAATCTTAGTAATTTTATTTTGTTTAACTATATTTTAATAAATTAAACAAATCGTTAATATTTTACAACTGCTTTTTTTCGTTTTTTAATTCTTAGTTTTCGTATTATTTATTCTTGCCGCGTTAATATAACATTTTTTTAAAAAATAATTCGTTTAATATTTCTTTAAACGTTTTTAAATTTAGTTTATTTAAATTCGTTAACTTTTTAATTAGTTTTATTTATATTAAAATATATTTAATCGATTTTTTTATTTTCTAATAATCGTGTTTTTATTATACGGACTATTTATATTATACTAATTTACAACTTTTAATATTTCTGTTTAAATAAATATATTCGAAAAATCGTTTTAAATCCTCGGTAAATATAGCGTACTTTCGTTCGTAATCCCGTTTTACAACTATTAAATATCCGACTTAGTTTTACAAATATAGTTTAATTATCGTATTTCGATTAATTCGTTATAAAAACTATTCGTTTTAAAATTTCTTTTTAAAATATAATCTATATCGATATATTAAACAACTAATTTATAAAACTTTGTTATATTCTAAATGTTCTAGTTTTATAAATTCTTTTTTTTTTATTATAATACTATTATATATATAACTATATATTATAAGTTCGATTATTTTTATATAATTTTAAATAAAAATACCGGTTCCGATAATTATAATATTATTTAATCGTTAAACTTTAATTAAAATATATTCGATTATTTTATTGTTAATATCGTGTAGTTTTTTTTATATTATATTTTTAAATTTTTGTTTTTTAAATTCGTTTTTTTTTTCGTATTATATCGAGTATATCTTTATTAAATGTTTTTAATTACCGTGTTCTCGAGTTATTCTGCGTAATTTTAATATAAATATCGTTCGTATTCGTAGTTTTTATATTCCGGGTATTCTTCGCCTTCGGGCTAATCTTTTAACTTATCGGTATTAATATTTTTTATACTTTCGTTACTACTTTCGCCCGTTATAGTTTTTTAATCCCCGGTTAATAAAATGTCCGATTATTATAAACTAGTAGTTTTAAAATATTCGTTATATTCTCTGTTTTAGTTATAAATATAACCTGTTTTTTTCGTTTTTTAAAATTTAATCATGTATAAATATAAATAACAAAATCGTGTAACATTTTTATATATTTCGTACTTTTGTTTTAAATATATTTTATAATTATCCGCTTGTTTGTAAATATATCCGTATTAAATCGTTTTTTAAAAATATACTATAATCGGGTATTTAATACAGAAATGTTTTAACTTACAGGTTTTGTAATTCTCGTATACGTTTAAAATTTTAAATACTTCTAATATTATTATGTTCAGATGTATAATATTAACTTAATGCTCGTCTTAGCTTATTTTAGCTACTTGTTTCTTTTTAAGTACTTTTTTTTTAATACGTTTAAGTTCGGGACAATAGTTCGCGTAATACTTTTTCCTTTCGTAATTATAACATTTAACGTTTTTTAAATCTTTAGGTTTATTGTTTTAATAATAGTTTCGTGTATTTTTTTATTTGTTTATTATATTAAGTTTTATAAATCCTAGTTTAATTCCGTATAAAATATTAGTTGTTTTTTTCTTTTTTATATTTAATTTAGTTTTTATTATATAATTGTTTCGATTTTTTTTCTATATTTTACGTTTATAAAATCGATTGTTGATTTTAATTGTTTTAACGATATATTCCGCAAAATTATCAGGTTTTTTATCCCGTGCTAGTTCGTTCTAAACTTCTTTTTTAAATCCGTTATAAAATAACGTTATAAAAATATTATCGTTATCTTATTTTATTTTTGTTATTATTTATTAGAACTCGATAACGTATTTAAATACTGATTTTTTCTATTTAATAAATAAAAGTTTACGTTTAGTTTGTTATTTTTTTTCCGGGTTTCCGAACATTTTTTTAAATTTAGTTTCGAAAACCTTGTAATTTTTAAAAATCTTTTTAGTTTTGTTTTTTTAGTTTTCTTTATCGGTATTATTAAAGTAGTTTTTAAAAATTAGCTCGAATTACGCAAGTACTAGTCCGCTTAAATATTCTGCCGCGTAAAGGACTTTTTTTATTTAATCGGTTACTTTTTCGACCTCGTTTTTATTATTAATCTAGTTAGTTTTAAAACTTCCCTCGTAATACTTAAAGTATACCTTTATCTTCGTTAGAAATTTGCGAATTTTTCTATTATTATTATTAAACTTTTCTAGTTTAATTAGCCGGTATATTAAACTTGTTAGTCTATTAATAGCCACTGTTATAGTTTATTATACAACTTTTATAACTTGTTTTATTTATTCGTAATTAGTAGTATAAACAGTAATATATATATCTTTTTCTTTTTTTAAAACGCTAATATGTTTTTAAAGTTAGTTGATTAATTATGCCGTATTTTGTTAAACTACTATATCGATTCGGGTATTTCCGTTATTATCTAATACTTAATATTTAAATAAAGTTATTTAAAATATAACAATTGTTATAAAAAAGTATTTATAAAATATAAATAAACTTTAATAATAGTTAAAGTTAGTTTATATTTAAAATAAAATATTAAATAAATTGGAATAATATATTAATAAAAAGTTTAATCGTTAAAAAGTTTTTCCCGATAGTTAAATTCTAAGAACTAATTAAAGTTTAGATTAAATAACAAAAAAAGAATATTTAATTATATAAAAAATATCGTAAATATATAAATATTTTTTCTTTTTATTTAAATAATTACTATTACTTATTATTAATTATTAATTAGTATAATTACTTACTAATCTTACTAATTACTACTAATTACTACGATTAGTTATTAATCTTATTAATTACGTTACGTAATTATGTACTCCTCGGGTTACATATCTGTTTATCCGTAGTTGTCTCTTGTTAACCCTATCGCTGTACCCCGCGCTAGGCCTACCCAATTGGCCCTCTCCTTGTTGGTTCGTAACACGTTTTTATTATAAAAAATTAATAAATAAAAAAATAAAAAAAATATATATTAAATTTTTATTTTTATAAATCAATTATATATTAATAATTTTAATTAAAAAATAAAACGTTTAATTATTATTATTTAAATTATATTAAAATTTATTTCAATTAATAAAAATAAAAATTAATTATACGTTTTAACTGGTTTTATTAATAAATTTAACGTTTAAAACGTAATATTAATTATAAAAATTATTAATTCCGTTTTTATAAAATAATTTATTATAATAGTTTAAATTAATTAAATATTAAATATTTTTAATTAAATTATTAATATTATTAATTAAATATTAAATATTTTTAATTTTATTATTAATATTATAAAT